>OZ022560.1:45213367-45446867 GCA_963991005.1 Barypeithes pellucidus
AAATAGATCTCTCGTGACTTGTCGGTTAAAATTGTTAACAAGGTAATGAGATGTGTCATACATATGAACAAAATGAACACTACTGATATCACGGACATTGAGAATTATTTTGTTTCGATTGTTTGTTTTTTTCTATAAATTAAGTATTTTTTTCTAGTAATAAATACTTTACCGTTTAGATTTAATTAATAATAAAATTATTATTAAATTAATTTTACTCATTTACTAGTTTAAGAAGAAATAACTTGGTATTTAAATATCTGAGAAGGTTAAATATCAAAAATATACAGGGTCCTGCTTCCATCGCTCCTATACGAATTAAGTTACCAATTTCATTCATATGCTCCTAGTCCTCTATAATTTCCTAAAATTTTATTTAATGCGCAAAAAGCGATTCACGTTGGTTTTGAATCGTTGGAGGTTATATTCGTTGGGAAAAACGACCTCGGGAAGGTCGTTCCACAAGGATGAAGTCCTCCAGATGAAAGAATTCTTAAATAATGAAGTTCGAGGAGTACTAAGCTTAACCACATAAAGATGGGCGGCAGTGGTTCATCGTTCTGGGCGGAATTAAGAGGGCAAGGTCAGCCGAGCACCTTCCATGAAAATATCTGTAAAATAGAGTCAAATCCGCAACCTGTCTTCGATGTTCTAGGCTGTCGAGGTTCTTCGTCAGCTCGTGGTCTCCGATCAGACGAATAGCCCTCCTTTCGATGAAATCCAGTAGCCGAAGAGTATGTTTGGGTGCAGAGCTCCAGACATGAGAGCAGTACTCTAGTGTTGGTCGAATCTGGGCTTTGTATAGTGTCAAAAGTTGTTGAGGTGTGTACAACTTTCTGGTTAGGAAGAGTACCCCAAGCTTCTGAGAAGCTATCTTGGCGATTGCCACAACGTGGTTATGTCAAGACATATTTCCTCCCAGATTGACTCCCAGCAAATTAATAGATGAAGCCAGTGGGATTGCGTGTCCGGCCATGACTATATCCGGTTCTGTGATGTTAACCTTTTTAGAGAAAACTGTTGCCTGGGTTTTTTAGCGATAAATTTGACTTGGTTACTGTCACCCCAAGCCGCAATTTGAGACCTTTCAGGTCTTTGTTGAGGCGTGATACTTCATGCTGTCTGCGAAAGATGAGATAAGTGTGCTATCGTCAGCAAAACTAAATATCGGATTTTTAGTTTTCACTAGAAGGTCGTTAATGTAGAGTACGAAGAGAGTGGGAGACAATATGGACCCTTGAGGAACACCGGCATTGATGGTGAAGGTGTCTGAGAGAAATCCGTCAATCGCCACTTTCAGAGAGCGGTCCTTAAGAAAGCTAGACAACGGTGCACAGAATCGACTGGGCATACCATATAAGCAATGCGACTGGTCGATAGTTGTTAGGCAGGGTTCTCTTACCTTTCTTTGGAATAGGCTGGACTCTCGCCGTCTTCCAGCAAGACGGAAATATTCCTTTTTTGTAGGATAAGCTGAAAAGTCTACAAAATACTGGTGTTAGTTCATCGGCGCATCTCTTGAGAACTATAATATGAATTTCGTCTGTACCAGAAGCTTTCTTGACGTTGAGCCCTTTCAAGATTCGTTTGACGGAACACGATTTCGGTCATTTCGGATTGAACTGCAGGAATGTTGGGTGGTGTTCTTCCCTGGAAATCTACAGTAGAATGCGAAGAAAATAGTTCAGCAAGTAAGTTTGCTTTGTCTCCACTATTATACCATCGGGACGTGTTAGAAGTGGAATAGTTGATTTGGTGGAATTTTGGCTGACGGCCTTATCGACTGACCAAAAGGATCTTTATCCGTTTGGACTGTCAAGAAGTTTGTTCTTGATCCTCACGTTATGGGCTTCTTTGCTTTGATCTATTGTTAGCTTACATTGGTTTCGAGCGGTAACAAAGGTGGTACGATTCTCAGTGGCAGGGTTTGAATGCCACTGTCGGTAAGCCAGATTTTTTGATCTGACTCACAATTCTTGCTAAACCAGGGCTTGCCGTTGGAAGGGAGTTTTTGGGAGGAGGGGATAAATGCTTCCATGCTCGTTAGAATGACGTCGGAGACCTCCCCAGCACAGACGGATGGATCATCAGAAGAGAAGCATACACTCATCCAAGGAAAAGTGCGAAAATGGTCTTCAGGTCTTCTCACTTGGCCGGTCTGTAATGCCATATCTTGCGAGGTTTAGGAGGTAGTTCAGCATTAATTGGTAGTTCTACGAGTTGAGTTAGACCAGAACTGATCGTGAAGGAATCGGCCTCGCGGCCTTGTTCATCGTCTGTATTTGAGTATTTAAGCCAGTTGACATTGTGGACTTTAAAGTCGCCAAAGATAGCAATCTCGACATTTGGATGGTTGGTTTTCAAGAAGTCGATTGTATTGGCTAGTGATGAGAAAAGGTGTCTGTAATGGGTTTGTTCTTGGAGGACGGTAAAGGCAGCAGATCAACTTGGTGATTTTCAGCGTTGATATTTTAAATCACATTACATCAAAGTCTTTCGGCTCAAGTATAAGTTCTCGTTGGCAGCAGAGATAATCTCGAATAAAAAGCCATACGCCGAAGTTGCGTCGAAATCGGAAATGAAAATCGTATCCAGGGTATAAATAGCTGACGGTGTTTGTTGATGATCTGACCTTTGTCCCGGTCAGTGCGAGCACGTGAGGCTTGGAAGATTGTAAGTGCTGTTGGACTGAATTGATGTTCGTGTTAAGCCCTCTAATATTGCAGAAATCAATTTTGAAGTTGCTAGTTCTGGGTTGGTTAGCAACTGCAGGTGCCACACCATTTCTTCGTTGAGTGTTGTTAGATCCCAGTAAATTATCGGAAATGGTTGTTGTTTGACGAACTTCGCTTGATGGGGCCCCAAGTCCAGCCCCCGCCCGGAGATCCGAATGGGGGGCGAGTTTACCTCCGGAGTATTTTGGGCCTGGAGCTTCCATAATTTTTGGGGTGGTCTCACCCTGATAACCGGAAACATCGGCACAGCGACGAAACGTCAACTCAATGAGCAAAAGTTTACTCATGGAGCAAACTTCACGCCGCCTAAACCGATGCAATGGTATCTCACCGGGCGATGCCGGGTGGGCCAACATCTTCTATTTGTAATTCATAATAAGGTTTCAAAATCCACACATTTCAAAATATTTTTTTTCAAAATTTGCAAATGGAATATTATTTGCCTACTAAAATGTAGAATTTGTAAATAATTTATTTTGTTATACTAACAAATAAGTTACGAGTAAAAAACACTTTCGTGAATGGATCTGTTTATCTCTGTACAATCTCTTTACATGAGGCTGATCCGAAGATTAAACTTGCCAAAAGTATTGTTTACAAGAACATGTATTATAGAAAAAGTTTCGGCCCTTACTTGATGAAAATTGATTTTACAAAACAAAGGAAACGTTAACGCGATGTAATTTCCGCAATTTTTATTTATCAACATTTTCGTGATCACAGTGGTCTTTTCAAATGAAACAGTAATATAATAAATTTAAAATTAGGTAGCTACTTTAGATCCTGATGTATGCAAAATTTAGGGTTCGCGGAATATAATAAACTTACATTATCTTTGAATTATGTTAATAGTCATAGGGGTTGAAATTTAGTTTTATAGTTTAGATACAGCAATCTAGATTTGATAAGTCTTACTTATTAAGGTCAAAACTGAGATTAAATATAGTATACAGGTATTTTGACATAATATTTTTTGGAAAACTTAGGAATCCATAACGCTCTACACTCGAACAAATAAATAATTAGTCAGGATCATAAACTAGTTCAACGCTTAAACTAGAAGTTCACATTCTTGGATGGATGATAAGATCTATGCAGGTAGTATAGTGAATAAGTTATTCTCTGACATACAGCCGATTGAAATCTGAAGCTTGTAATGAAAAATATGGAATCCAAATAAATAGTTATTTATGTACCAAGGGCATATAAACATCTACTAATTTTCGTGGTGCGTACAAACTTTTATGTCGTACTTCGTTAGTGCATATACAGGGTGTAAAACTTGAAATACAAAAGTTGTAGAGATCATTAAGATGCACATTCTAAAATTATATTAGAGTATACAGGGTGGCCCACAAAGAAGTGGTGAATATAACTTACGTTTTTTAAAATGGAACACCCTGTATTTCTATCAATTTTTGTATTTAGCATAAGATTCTGAATATTTTTCATATATAATGTTATATATCTAAATCTTATAGTTTTTCCAATATTTCCATTTTTTTCAGAAAAATGTCAGTTTTCAGCGTTGGATTTAATTGTTAATACCTACACTACCTCTGCAAATTAAAATTTCATATTTGGTATGGACATTATATGGAGTTAAGGCAAATAAATTATGGAAACAAATTTACCTCACTTTTTACAGGGTGTTCAAAATAAATTTTCGAATTTCAGTAACTTTCAACAAAAAAATCTCGGTTTTTTTAAATGGTACGCCCTATATATTTTATTTCTTTCTGATAGAATACGTAATTCTCTTTAACTTTGATTCGTTATATGTCATATGTTTATTTTAATACTTTTCGACATATTTTAATTTTTCTCTATTTTTCATTGTTAATTTCCGTAAATTTATATTATAACATCGTAGCTGCAATGAAAAAACAAAAGGTGTCAAGACTTTGACACAAGTACTTAAACTGAAATACCTAGAAACGTTTGTTATTCGATGTAAGAAGTGTTTAGGAAGAAATTAAGTATGGATTTCCCTAAAAATGAGCTGATTGACATGATTTACACACTTGGAGAGTCAGAAAAAAATTGGAATACAGAATACGAAATGCTTGCAGGACAGTATCAGCATTTATGCTAAGGAGAGTACAGCAAAACTTACTAAAACATTAACATTGAACATTTATTATGACATAATTAAAAAATGAGAAAAATATTAATTGCAAATATTCTTTTCCACAAGTTTGTTGTTACTTATTTCCATTTCCATTTTATTATATGATATGTTTCGAAAATTTACCTCGTTTGATTTTGTCCTGGAGATTCCACAGGTTTTTTTGTTTTTTTCATTGCAACTAGGATGTTATATAAATATAGGAAATTAACATTGAAAAATAGAGAAAAATTAAAATATGTCGAAAAGTATTAAAAATAAACATATGATATATTAAATAAAAGTTAAAGAACTATGTATTCTATCAGAAAGAAATAAAATATTACCATTTAAAAAAACCGAGATTTTTTTGATTAAAGTTACTGAAAATCGAAAATTTATTTTGAACACCCTGTAAAAGTGAGATAGTTTATTTGCCTTAACTCCATATAATGTCCATACCAAATATGAACTTTTAATTTGCAGAGATAGTGTAGGTATTAACAATTAAATCCAACGCTGAAAACTCACATTTTTCTGAAAAAATAGAAATATTGGAAAAGTTGCCAGTGCCAAACTATAAGATTTAGATATATAACATTATATATAAATCTTGTTGGGGTGTTCTATTTAAATAAACGTAAGTTATATTCACCACTTCTTTGTGGGCCACCCTGTATACTCCAATATAATTTTAAAATGTGCGCCTTAATGATCTCTACAACTTTTGTATTAAAAGTTTTTATCTAATTCGTAACATAAAGGAGAAAATGAACTTTACTCTATCGTTGACTCACCCTGTACCGGGTGTCCCACTAAGAATGGCTCTCGACCATATCTCTGAAAGTGTTAGTCGTATGGCTCGCGGAAAAATTTTTTAATAGGAAAGTGATCATAAGAAATTGCTGGAAATTATTTTCAAGTTTCTCAGTCGAGCGCTAGAGGGCGCAACCGTAACGGTAAATCCTTAAAGCTCAGTTTTTTCAAAAGTTACCGCGTTAAGGTATGTTGAAAATAGCATTTTCGTATACTTTAAGGTTTTATGAAGAAAATTTACTTATAACATATCTTTGTCACTTTTAAAATAAAGTGGTGGGGGAAGGTTCAACATTATTTTAAATAAATGCCTACAACTCCGGGTTGGCTCAACAGAATTTATTGAATTTTATTTTGTTAAAAAGAGGTTCCCTTACTCTATACTTTACTCTATAAACTATGACAATATGACTTTTAAAGTAGGCGCTAGAGGGAGCTATTTTACAACTTAACAAATATTGCGCATTTTTTCAAAAATTTTAAATACAGCAGTATGTTTAATTTTACTTCATCACAAAGCTTAATAAAAGCCTAAAAAACTGGCGGAAACCACAACTTGATATCTTTTTTCAAACCGGAGATATTAACAAGAACAAAAATAAACACGGAAAAATATGATTATATTTAAGTTTCAACGGTACGGTCAAAGCCTGATGGAGCACAACATGGTAGGGATGTAGCCTAAAGAAAAACAAAATACCCATTATTTTGACTTGAGAGCTACTAGTATAAGCTATATTGGCATTTTTCTAAATTATTTGAAAGTTAATACCTAGTTATTACTTACTTTTCTTCTAGTAAAATCCTATTCACAGTAGTGCGAGTAACTCCCAATTCTCGGACAATTCCCCTAATACTAATTTGTGGATTAAGTTCCACATATGCCAAAACGTTAATTATGTTCTCTTCGGTTCGACCTCGACTTCGTCTGCGATATATAGGGCGAAGAATACTTCCCGTAGTACGAAAACGTTGGGCTAAACGATTAAACATTCTACTGTCATATCGTCGCCTTTGGGGGTATCGCATCGCATAAACCCTTGCAGCAATACTTGAATTGCTTAAACATTCAAAATACACCGCGATGATATCAACCGCTTCTTCAAGTGAAACACAACGGCACAACAATAAATACAACGGCACAATACTTTGGACACGATGAAAATTTTGACGTAATAAAAACCTTGACGTGTAAGCACCTAATTTTAAATTATATTTTGTTTTTCCAAGGCCTATTTGACTTTTGAAAAAACCTGTACCGTTGAAACTTAAATATATTGATATTTTTCCGTGTTTATTTTTGTTCTTTAATATCTCCGGTTTGAAAAAAGATATCAAGATGTGGTTTCCGCCAGTTTTTTAAACTTTTATTAATCTTTGTGATGAAGTAAAATTAAATATACTGTTGTATTTAAAATTTTTGAAAAAATGCGCAATGTTTGTTAAGTTGTAAAATAGCTCCCTCTAGCGCCTAGTTTAAAAGTCATATTGTCATAGTTTATACAGTAAAGTATAGGGTAAGGGAACCTCTTTTTAACAAAACAAAGTTCACTAAATTCGGTTGAGCCAACCCGGAGTTGTAGGCATTTATTTAAAATAATGTTCAACCTTCCCCCACCACTTTATTTTAAAAGTGACAAAAATATGTCATAAGTAAATTTTCTTCATAAAACCTTAAAGTATACGAAAATGCTATTTTCAATATACCTTAACGCGGCAACTTTTGAAAAAACTGAGCTTTACGGATTTACCGTTACGGTTGCGCCCTCTAGCGCTCGACTGAGAAACTTGAAAATAATTTCCATCAATTTCTTATGATTACTTTTCCTATTAAAAAATTTTTCCGCAAGCCATACGACTAACACTTTCAGAGATACGGCCGAGAGCCATATTCTTAGTGGGACACCCGGTACAATATAAATATGGAGAAATTTACTTTTTTTTTAGAGGGTAATATCGTTGCTAGAAAATGAATCGATGATTGCTAGAGGCAATCTAACAATCACCGGATCCTTCCAGAGGTGCCAGTTTTATATTGCAAACTAAAGAGCTAAATAATGGAATAATAATTTAATCTCATATTTTGTAATTTTATTAATAATAAATAAGTTAACCAAAAACTGTATTTTTTGTCATATCAAACCAACAAAAAAAAACATCCAATAAAACAGAAACACAACACACTGTACTGTTAATTTTACTAATTCAGGAGCATAAACAAACATCAGCGTGTGATAACCACATGCTCGATGCATAAACTCATTGCTATTGGCCAAACGGCGATAAAACTTTCGATGTTGGGTTGTTGTTCAGTGTAGGCTATTATTTCAGGTCTATTCATGCGTGGTTCGAGACTGTACTGTTATATTTTTCTTAATACGACCCTTTGTGCTCTTCACGTAATGGTTGCGTGTGTGTCTGGGTCTACTGAATTGGCAAAAATTAATATAGCAAGATAGCAACTTTTCGGAAACAAAACAAAACGAAAACTTGCGTCCACGCTGGAGAGATGTCAACAAAAGTCTATGTAGTTTTGGTTTTGTTTCGTGTTTTACCAACAAAACAAGACAAAACAGCAACATAATGTTTTTCAAGAATTTATCAACAAATCGGACACACTTTATCATGTTTCACAAAACAAAATCAGACGTAATAGCTGATAGCAGCGTAGCCACAGGTGGCGAAGGGTGGCGATCTGTAAATGCCGATTATTGAATAATTAAATGACACTTATATGACAAAATGTGTATTTAAAAATATAGGCGCCCTGACAAGCAAACAGACTTGTTCATTTAATTTCGGGGGGTGTACGGGCGAGTAATGAGCTTTTTGGGGATTTCATGAATTTGGAACTATCGATTAAATATTGATTAATATTGATATACCGTAAACTATCGATGGTGCGACTATCGATAATTCTGAACCAGCTGCGGTGTTTTTATTTTTTGTATTTGTTTTACATTACGTACACACCGCACCGATAGTGATGTTGGAACTGGAAACTCTTTGATGTTTATCGTTCCGCGACTAACTAAGCAATAAATCTCAACAATGATCTATTATAGTACGACAAAATATAATAATTTGTAAAGTGTTCCATTAAAAATGTATTTTGTCTATTGGGCCCAGACTTTTTAATACACTGTATGGTTGTATATGATAAATTGTTATTTTAATAAAATACAATTTTGTGGACCAAATATAATCTTATTTTAAAAGAAATTAGAAAGTTTTATATTCCCGATATTGATGCTATGCAATATGAGTTGAGAGTATGCAAACCATGCCAAATATATGGGATCCCATGACAATATGAGCCCAGTCACAAATGGACCAAAGAAATACGAGAACAAAAATAATTTCCTCTCATTATTATGATTGTGAGTAAAATAAATAAGCTGTATTGTTGATTAATTGTTAATACCACGTAGTATCAAATAAACTTAGTTGTATTTGTTGAACCTATTTACACACAATAAATGCTAGGTGAGAAATAAAAAACTGTCTTATATATTCCTTTGGTCCAATACATTTGCGACTGGGCTCGTAATAGAGCATTGAAATACTATGTTCACAAAAATGATTTGGCTATAGCACTGTTTCTATAGCGACGATATGTTCCCAATATCCCTGCCAATTTTCGACAAATTCTTTCACCAAATTCAGAAAACAGAACAAAATGCTCTACATATTTTATAAAACACAATATTTGTTGAAATAAAATATATTTAAAATACACTTGGAATATTATCTTGACGATGTGTTAAATTGATCAAAATATTCTTCGGTTGCTCGATTTGCGTACACTATTTTGTCCATGTATTTTTTGCGTGCTGTTTGTTCTTCTGCAAGTTTCTTGTTTTCCTCAGCAATTTTTTTTCGTAGTTCTCTAAAAAATAGGAACATAGGTATTTATAGAAATGATTCTTATTATTATTATTCCTTATTCAGTATGTTTTCAAGTGGCCTAATGTTAATGAAAAATATCATTTTCTGGTAAGCTCCTTTTAAACAGAAATGAATAAGCATAATTTTTTATACATTTACGTCGTTATTCACTATACAGGTTTAAATTTAGTCCATGAGAGTATTTAGACCTTCGTTTCACCGTATCAATGATAGCTATGCTCCGTTTACAAGATAGTAAGTATAAGTCAATTCAATAACGTTATATCGAAATGCGACGATCTATCTGAAGGTTTTATTATATTGTCACGAAAATAGGGCATTTTCCTAAATTATTATTAGTTTCATAATTATTATTTTATCTATCTTAAATCTAATCCAAGCTTGTTTTGCAATGCACATAAACATAGGTTTGTTTTATTTATACTGGTCTAATTAAACAAAGGAATATCAGTATAAATAGCAAGTCGACAAGCTTGGATGGCATCCATTCTCTTATTAAGGTTGACAGTCTTAGTTGGGTCCAATAAGCGCTACTCTGCGACTCTCACCTAAAGCCCTTACGTCCGTCACCGTAGACAACAGCCTGAAAGCTACGCCCTGAGAGATTTATCTAAGAGATTTAATTGGTTAGATTATACGTTATGTAAGTATAATAATTATAGAGTTGAAAGCAGTGATATATTTTGATGCCCGATTTGTTCGCGTTTATACTAATATATAAGTGTTACTTTTGAAGACTTGTCTACCTTTCATTCCGTACGGTAGCCCCAGCGTGCCATTTGGCGAATGCGCCGATACTAAATACCTAGTGCGTGACAATATTTAAACTTTTGATATTCCGTACGAAATGAAATATAAAGCCTACGTTCTGATGTAAACGATACAGTCTTTCCTGACCAATCCTTAACTATTATTTTTAAGCGGATATTATAATATTATATCGTGTTTATAATATTGACCCATTAGGTTTAATTTAGTTTAATAATTTTTACCGAAATGTGGTTACCGAAATAGGTTTAGTTCTAGTAATGACATTACTGTGTTAA
This sequence comes from Barypeithes pellucidus, assembly GCA_963991005.1. Classification (NCBI taxonomy): domain Eukaryota; kingdom Metazoa; phylum Arthropoda; class Insecta; order Coleoptera; family Curculionidae; genus Barypeithes; species Barypeithes pellucidus. The sequence continues at coordinate 45,223,981 of OZ022560.1, forward strand.
TTTCTTGAATCCTCTGACTTGCAGAACTGCGATTAACCAACGATTAAGCTTCATAATAATTAATTTTAATTAGTTTCCGAGATTTTCTTACAGCTGTTAATAATGACTAAATATCGCCCAACAAACATAATATTATTCAAATTGTGCTTTATTTTACCACCTATATTAAGTACACTCTGTATAGTTTCTAATGTCGTTCTAAAGTTGTAAAATATTTGATATCGATAATTGAAAGGACAAGCGCCATTGACCTCTTACGAAGAGAATACTGTTAGAGTAAGCTTGACCATTTAACTAAATAGTACGATTCTGCTACCGAATATACATACATTACTATAAGGCTATGATAACATGACAGGTACATCAGCTAGTATGCAGAATTATACATATTTTTAAGCTTAGAGAAATGTAAATTATTTATAGAATCGGGCATATACTCGGTAAGAACTTTTTTCGTCAGAATCAATGTCATGGATTAAGTTGTTATTTTTTCAAATGGTCGATATGATAAAACTATGTAATCGTTTACCTTTGTTGTCGTTGTAGTTCCAAGTCCATGAGGTGTACTGACTTTTGAGTTCCGTTAAGATAGTCCTCAAATTCTCTTTGCATTCGGGACTCAAGTTCTTTTTTTCTCTAAAGAAGAAAAAATTATATTGGATAAGTATTAAAAAAATAGCAAATAAGATATTACTAAAAGCTCTATATTTACAAATATTTAAATAATGCTTCCTTATACAGAGCACTATGGATTATTATATTTAAATGGATGACTCCTTGGTTGTGCTAGAGAAAGACTACATACAGGGTGTTCCACTGGGAACCACTTCGATATATGGAAAACTAAACATACGGAACTTTTGAAAATTGGACTGTATGCTAATGTTGATGGAGGCAATCCGGCAGCATCATCAATAGGGTACCCAGAAGTTACTTTAATTCTGGCTACCTTCCTTGTTGTGGGAATGATTTAGCCCAACATGAGCCCTCGCAGCAAACTTATGAAGGAAAGTACGTGTTATTTCTTGATCTCTGACAACATATAGTCAAGATTTTAGATCTTATACAGAACACTAGGTGAAACACAAAATAAATTAATTTTTGAAGGTAGACACTACTAGAATACAACATTGATGTGATTTTCAGGCAATTTATTATTTCTTCCACCTTTCTCATTTAGAATGGAAGATGTTAAAAATGAACATATGATCTTGAACTCTAAAAATAATAGGCATTTCTCTAATTCGTTCAAATATTTCAAATATCTTATTTCCTAATTGATCGACATGTTCGATTGGATCTTCATGTACTATTATTTCAAAGTACCTCTATAGGAAGAAATCGCACGGTGTAGCATGTGATGATCTTGGGGATTAAGTAACATGTCAATTATCTTCTCCGCTTTGTCTTCGGTTTCGTCCATCCATCTTTCAGCGAAATCTTCGTCTAAATTTTCAGTGACAATCGGAGAACTGTTACAATGCAACTGATGCAATAACATGCAGTAGCCACATATCCCTCTATTAGGTAATCGATGTAGCGTTAACGGTGCACCACGTGATATAATTTTATGTTAAACTTAATGATTCCAATTTTATCCTCCTGCTGAACATAGCTAAACAGAAATGCTAATTATTTCCTCAAATGTCTAATATGCTACTTGCTACAACAGCTTCTTCTGGGGCTAATATGTTTGCGTTCATCATTAATCCGATATTTCCGTTAAACCTGCCATAGTCTTTTAATTGTTGCACCACCACATTTATATCCTTTTGGCTGGTGGCTCCCCATTTGGGAATCTTTCCATGTACAGGAACCTTGCTTGCCGGACAGTTTTATGTACTGCTCCGTAACATATTTATTTATTTTACGTACATGCCTTACAGATTTTAATAAACCCAACTACCAAAGCAGACAGAAGATAAACATATAAAGATTAACAAAATCGAACAAATAAATACATATTTCAAAACTAAAAGCATACATAGATATTAAACTGAGATATACTACATAAATATTAAATTTTGAATGTAAGAAGAAAAACAATTACAATCTAATTACCACAGATCAGAATTCATGTTTAAAAATCCAACACATTTCTGACAGTGAGGAGTTAAAAAGGTATTACTATTACTTATATATCATATTGAAATATAAATTGGAATTTCAAGCGATTCACTCTAGCGATTCACTCGATTATTAAAATCGCTCGAGTATCAAGTACTCGATTATTAAAATCATCGGTTTTTCCCAACACTACTAATGATATCTTGAATGTTCGTAAAATACCTTGTATGTCGTAGAATGGATGAATATGCCCCTGATGCCTTAGAAATAACAGTTTTCCTAATATGAGAATAGAGAAAAAGTTTAGTATCAAATAGTATTCCAAGATCTTTAAATATATAATCTCTTATCTCTATACATGCCAGTTCGTCATTTCCAATGAAGTTAAAAAAAATAAGCATATTTCTTTCAAAAATAAGGAACTTTAAAAGAAAATTTATTCTTAAAAAAAATTGAATCGTACATTTTGTCCTTAAGTAAAGAAAAAAGCTTATCCTATAAATGAAAGGAAATTGCATAGAACGATATGATTCGCATCGGATAAGCTGTTCAACTGTTCAAGCTCTATTGTCTCATTGTTTTGCCAATTAATTTAACCTCATAGATGAGAGCTGTAAAATTTAGTATTTACTCTGATTTAATCAATAGAAATCTCATTTATAACCTAGCCCCTTGACAATGTGAAATTATGAGATGACAAAAGAAATAAGTCGTAAAATGCACGTTCATTTTAGCTCCTAGAAAATTTTTATTTAAAATTAAACCCGTCATATCTGTGATGATTCACTGCCAAATGTAACGTATCTTTTTAGCATTCGCGTAAAGCAACTAATTAGCCAAATATTATTAAGGACAACGTCCTGTGACTTTACAAACATTTGTTCGATGTAATTTGTATTCATTGTTATGTTGCAATATTCCTGTAATTTTTATTGTAATTGTGGAATGAATTGTTTTTAAACAGAACTAAATTATATTAAAGAGTGAATAAGTGCATTATCCGCGATCATGAATATGGTTTTCGGAAGACCAGATTCAACGGGAGATCTTCTAGCCTATGTTTGGAACAACGCAATCGAACATCATGGGGAGTCTCGAGATGTTGAACTGGATATTTCTAGAGTCTTTAATCGTGTTTGGCATGATGGGCTTCTAAGTAAACTGAGATCCTAACGTATGCCAAGTTGATTCTGTGCATAGTTGTCTAGCTTTCTTAAGGACTCTTTTCCGAACCAAAAAGTTGTACACACTACAACTTTTGAATCTATACAAAGCCCAGATTCGCCCATCACTAGAGTACTATTGTCATGTCTGGAGCTCTGCACCCAAACATAATCTTCGGCTACTGGATCCCATTAGGGAGGAAGGCCATTCGTCTGATCGGAAACCACGAGCTGACAAAGAGTCTCGGCAGACTAGAACATCGAAGAAAGGTTGGTGATTCGACTCCCTTTTAGATATATTTCCATGGAAGATGCTCGGCTGACCTTGCCCTCTTAATTCCGCTCAGAGCGGCGAATAGCAGAAATACATGACGAACCACTGCCGCCCATCCATATGTGGTTCAGCTTAGTAATCCTCGAACTTCATTATTTAAGAATTCTTTCATTTGGAGGACTCATCTTTATGGAACGAGGTTGTGTTTCTCAACGAATATAACCTCCAACGATTCAAAACTAACGTGAATCGCTTTATTCGCACACGCACCACTCTCAAAGTGCCTTAAAAGATTTTTCCTATAGTGCTTGTGTTTAGTCAAAAAAAAATCGTAGAATATTTTTTTTTAATTTGTGAAAAATAACGAATAAAACTGACAACAAGAGCGCAGGCACGGACGCTAGATCGGTTTGTTCGGGTTTGTTCGAGAAATTCAATGTCTCATTTTCGTGGACAGAGGTATATGCATTCCCTCATGGTGTTTCAATTGCTAGATATTACTGACTTATATCCTACCTGCCAGGCTGTTGTGAGGTAATTAAGCAGGAGGAAGGAATATATAGAGGATGGAACCTACTCACACATAATATACCGCTGCGTAGCGCTGTCGCGTAGAAGACAAAACATCTTCGGGAACATACAACATGGTGATAACCTCCCACATGATAAGCTTGGTAGAAGGTTACTTGACCTCATAGAAGGAACAAATATCTTCTAACAAGATCGCGGTACACAATAAGCCGGTAGGTTGCAGTGATAGAAGTTCGGGCCTTTAAACCGACCCCCGCCTTTAACCAACCAAGGAATATTCCATAGAGTTCGACGGAATTTTTTATGAAGAAATTCTTTATGCATTGAATTGAGGAAAGCGGTCACTTTGAACCTTTGATTTAAATGTCTAATTTATTGTTCTAGGAACTTATGTATTTTAACCTTATGATTTTGCTAGTACACCAAAAATAAATAAATAAAATAAATTAAAATGATTTCGTGTTCATCACATGCAAGCAATGATTTTTAGCGTTTTTCTCGAAAACGGTTAGATTTATCGAAACAAAAGTATACCTTTTTATGTGAAAAGGTTAGGAGAATAAAAATATTCAGTCAAGATGCGCATACAGTGTAGCACAATAAAGTTAGGACCATTCAAATTAAACTATAGGTTCGTACATATTCTACAAAATGCGAAAAACGGTGGGCAAATTTGTATTTCTCATCCCGAAAAGCCCCATATAAGAGATTTCCTCAAAATATTATGAGCATGACAAAAGGTATTGCAAAAAAAAACTGCAAATAAAATTTAACTTTAACACCTTGTAACTCCGTTAATAATCAATTTTCGAAAAAATGTTATAGGAAGAGGTAGCATTTATTTTCGGTCTAGAATTATCCCCTTTGCTCATCATTTCCGGACACCCTGTATATAAGAACGTCAATAGTCAATGAATAATGTTCGGTAATTAATAGTCGATATCTTAGAAACAGGTGAATTTAAACCCAAAGTATATTATTCAAAAATATTTTCAAAGCGTAGTATACAAAAAACTAATAATGCACTGGTTCTTCAATACGGAAAGAATGAATTTTAGTCGATTAAAAAACTGTATTCTTTTATTTACAACATAAATTCCAATTTCCAACGTAATAGAAAAATGAGAAAGAAGGAGAGAATTGCATAAAATTTGAAAAGTACCTAATTTATTGTATTTCAACTTTTAAAAAATATGTTACCCTCATGTAAGTAAGTTCGTTTGATCTGTTAATTATATTTCAGCCTTGTCTCGTAATTTTTTTTTTTGACCAAACACAAGCACTATAGGAAAAATCCTTTAGGGCACTCTGGGAGTGATGCGTGTGCGCAAAAAGCGATTCACGTTGGTTTTGAATCGTTGGAGGTTATATTCGTTGGGAGAAACGACCTCGGGAAGGTAGTTCCATAAGGATGAAGTCCTGCAGATGAAATAATTCTTAAATAATGAAGTTCGAGGAGTACTAAGCTTAACCACATATGGATGGGCGGCAGTGGTTCGTCGTGTATTTCTGATATTTGCCGCTCTGGGCGGAATTAAGAGAGCAAGGTCAGCCGAGCACTTTCCATGAAAATATCTGTAAAAGAGAGTCAAATCCCCAACCTGTCTTCGATGTTCTAGGCTGTCGAGGTTCTTCGTCAGCTCGTGGTCTTCAATCAGACGAGTGGCCCTCCTTTCGATGGAATACAGTAGCCGAAGAGTATATTTGGGTGCAGAGCTCCAGACATGAGAGCAGTACTCTAGTGATGGCCGAATCTGGGCTTTGTATAGTGTCAAAAGTTGTTGAGGTGTGTACAACTTTCTGGTTCGGAAGAGTATACTAAGTTTCTGAGAAGCTATCTTGGCGATTGTCACAACGTGGTTATACCAAGACATATTTCCTCCCAGATTGACTTCCAGCAAATTAATAGATGAAGCCAGTGCGATTGCGTGTCCGTCCATGACTATATCCGGTTTTGTAAAGTTAACCTTTCTAGAGAAAACTACTGCCTGGGTTTTTTTAGCGTTAAATTCGACTTGGTTACTGTCATCCCAAGCAAAAATTTCTTCCAGGTCTTTGTTGAGGTGTGATGCTTCATGCTGTCTGCGAAGATGTGCTTCCGTAGCCGATGATTGAGCATTCAAAGAGAACGATGAGATAAGTGTGCTATCGTCAGCAAAACTAAATATCGGAATTTTCGTTTACACTAGAAGGTCGTTAATGTAGAGTAAGAAGAGAGTGGGGACAATATGAACCCTTGAGGAACACCGGCATTGATGGTGAAGGTGTCACAGAGAAATCCTTCAATCGCCACTTGCAGAGAGCGGTCCTTAAGAAAGCTAGATAATCATGCACAGAATCGACTGGGCATACCATAGGATCGCGGTTTACTTAGAAGTCCCTCATGCCAAATACGATCAAAGGCTTTCTTGACGGCGAGACCTTTCAGTATTCGTTGACGGGGAGCTGACGGAATACGATTTCGGTCGTTTCGGATTAAACTGCAGGAATGTTGGGTGGTGGTCTTCCCTGGAAATCTACCTTTTGCTTTGTCTCCGGCTGTGGATGCTATTATACCATCGGAACGTGTTAGACGTAGAATAGTTGATTTGGTAAAATTTTGGCTGACAGCCTTTACAACTGACCAATAGGACCTTGATCCGTTTGGACTGTCAAGAAGTTTGTTTTTGATCCTCAAGTTATGGGCTCCTTTGCTTTGATCTATTGTTAGCTTACATTGGTTTCGAGCGGTAATAAAGATGGTACGATTCTCAGTGGTAGGGTTTTACGCCACTGTCGGTAAGCCAGATTTTTTTCTGACAGCACGCTCACAATCCTTGCTAAACCAGGGCTTGCCGTTAGAAGGGCGTTTTTTGGAGGAAGGGATAAATGCTTCCATGCTAGTTAGAATGACGTCGGAGACCTCCCCAGCACAGATGGATGGATCAACAGAGGAGAAGCATATGCTCATCCAAGGAAAAGTGCGAAAATGGTCTTTCAGGTCTTCCCACTTGGCCGATATGTAATGCAATATCTTGCAAGGTTTATGAGGTTGTTCAGAATTAATTGGTAGTTCGCTTAGAGTTGAAATAAGTGTGTGATCGGAAGATCCTAACGGAGGATGTACGGTGACTGTATATGGATCTGGATTTGATGTCAAGAAAAGATCAAAAAGACTAGCATAATCTCCAGCTCGGTCTGGAATCCTCGTTGGTTTTTTTACGAGTTGAGTTAGACCAGAACTGATTGAACTTTCGATTCAAGTGTAAGTTCTCGTTGGCAGCAGAGATCATCCCGAATAAGAAGACCACGAAATTGCGTCGAAATCGGAAATGAAATTCGTATCCAGGGTATACAAAGAGCACGTGAGGCCTGGAAGATTATAAGTGCTGGTGGACTGAATTGATGTTCGTGTTAAGCCCTCTAATGTTGCAGAAATCAATTTTGAAGTTGCTAATTCGGGGTTGGTTAGCAACTGCAGGTGTAACACCATTTCTTCGTTGAGTGTTCTTAGAGGAACCCAGTAAATTATCGGAAATGGTTCTTGTTCGATCAACTTCGCTTGATGGGGCCCCAAGACCAGCCCCCGTCCGGAGATCCGAATGGGGAGCGAGTTTACATCCGGAATATTTTGGACCTGGAGCTTCCATCATGCTATTTTTGGGGTCCCACCCTAATAACCGGAAACATCGGCATGCCGCCTATATACATATATTTAGTACAGTATATAACTTTTGTCAGTATTATTTGTTATGAAGCTTTGTGAATACGATTTAAAGGATCCACTCGTACTAGATACACTACCAATAACAGAGCGGCGTGTGGTGACATTACACCTAGTGTACACCTAGTGTAATGTCACCATACAAAACGAAGACTGAATGCACATGGTTGTGCGGTCCCAAGACTGGATGCCGGGGACCAGCGGGGCGTGTGCTTACTTTAAAAATGTGTGGGATCGCCACCTTCCGGTGAAACTACCGTCTTATTATTTATGAGACAAGGCTGAAATATAACATTACGTAAAACAAAAAAGTAAGTTTTTTTAAAAATTATGGAAACAAAATAGGTACCTTATTCTCTTCAGCCTGCTGCATCTGCTCCTCTCTAATTTGTCGTCTTTCTTCATCAGTCATTCCTTTATATGAAAAGGCTATCTTCTTCCCTGGTCCCATATTACTTTGGGCTACATCTGGATTTTCTGTCAAGAGATCACTGGTTAATGTATTATATATTTCCGCTGTGTTGTCTTCCAATGTTTGTTGAGACTTTGTCGCATTTGTTCTGCATTTCTCTTCTGCCTAAAATTTATAAAATTAAAAATATTTTTAATCTCTAATAAGTGAATTAAAGTGAATCATATTGCTGTTATCTCCTAGATATTCGGATAAATAATAAGGGAATATGAAGATGATGATATTGTTTATGAACAAATTTGACATCTTCAAATACATAATAGTATATAGAGTCTTTAAAAAAACATGTGCTATCGCTCGTATTAATTACTTACCCAAATAATATTAATAGTTCCAATCAACTTAATATATACACACAACGTCAACAGTCTTGGACCCCTTGGCATATTGCAAGTTATTTCATTTTGAAATAAAATAACAAATGGTTATGAAGGAATGTTTATTTCTGAATGTATTTTTTGTAATAACAATATTTTTACAAAATTTGAATGATTAAAAAGGCAATGTTTAAAAATATTTTTTCATAAATTCAATGGAACAAAAATTTAAATATTCACTAATAACCATTCCTTAATAACCATTTCTTATTCTATTTCAAAATGAAATAACTTGCCAAATACCAGGGGGGGTCCAAGGCTTTTGACGTTGTGTGTGTAGCTTGTTAAATATTTATTTTATTTTTTTCGGTGTTTTCAAGATATTTCTGAAACGGATTTCGTAATTTTAGTGATATTTGGGTTTAATTGAGTTTTTATGAAAATCATCTCAAATAGCACATATTTTAGCTATAAAAATGTGTGAATGGCATATTAGATTTTTCTACTTATTTACTTTATCTTCCATTCTACATGTTTTTTGGGTGCTGAATCCGATCTTGAGGTTTGCTAAAAAAACATCGTGACGCAACATTGAAAAAAATCCAAAAGAAAATCGAAAATCTAATTTTTTGGTGTTTTTCTGCTTATAACTTGGAAGCTATCAACTTTTTGCAAATAACCTTCCTATTCAAAATGAAAGTACGTAAAATTTATTTTTTTCTCCGATGAACCGTTCGGGCTCAAGCGATAGTTGAAAATTGGCGTATTTCTTATTAAAGACTGTCAATTTATGAATTCTTCCCAGTTCTCTGCACATACCTTATTTAGATCGTATATAAGATACAGGACATTTTTTCAAAAAATACATCATTTTCAAGTTATTTAATAAAGTACGAAATAGTACAAATTCAGATACAAACAAGTTCTATGGCCCAAGTTCGGATTGATCTATCATCGGCGTCTGGCCTTGGTTATCTGAAAAATATGTAGAAACCAATAGATTTTGAGATTAGTCATACCTTTCGCATCGTGTCGTCTTTAGCAATGGAGACTTGCTTTACTGTATCAACAATTGCGTTTGTAGCCTTTTTTATATCACAAGAAAAGTGCCCGCGTATCGAATCCGGTGCAACATTCAAAGTGGTTGATACTGGTTCGAAACCACTTGTTGTTTTTTCACCCCAATCGTTCGGGTATGTTTGTTGCTCGTTGAGTGTGGTGTAGATCCCAATTGCTGCTTCTTTCTGCATCAATGAAATGCTTAATCAAAGTCACCATTTCGAAAACATACAATCGAGAGCTTGGAAGTAGAGCCGAGTTCTGGAAACAGTTAAAGCTTAGCTTTGCATGATTCTTGTACTCTTTCATAATCTCCTTTGCATCATTAGAAAAAAATCACTGTTCTGTCCATGTTGAACAAGATCTCCAATTGATCCACCATTGTTGGCGACAGGGCCATTGATCGCATCACTATTTTGGCTAAAGTTGTGTGAGCCAGGAATGACTTTTCAGTTGTTCGGGTTTGTTCGAAAAGTTCAGTCAATAGTTGCATAATGTAACAAATGCCCCTATGAAGGACATCAGTAAATCCAATCGACCGAGCCTTATAATGACAGCAGGATCATCGGGACAGCTAACAAGAATGTTTCGTGCTTTGAGGTAGAGGGGTAGTTAAATGCCATCATGGGTGGTATAGCATAAGAGTTGAAACAAGTCCACATTGTAGTCAACTTAAAACTAGGAGAAATTTACTAAATTATATCGAAAATAAATTAAAGTTTTGGAGTTTAAAAAAGTTTGTTTTGCGGAAAAAGCCTAAGTACGATAATTTTCAACTATCGCTTGAGCCCGAATGGTTCGTCGGAGAAAATTTTTTTTAGTATAATATTTATAGGAAATTTTACATACTTTCATTTTGAATAGAAAGTTTATTTACGAAGCGTTTATAGTTTCCGAGTTATAAGCAAAATAAATCCAATAAATTTGGTTTTTTAACTTTTTTTGACTATTTTCCATGTTTTCCATGTTTCATGACGAAATTTTGTTAGCAAACCTCAGATTCGGATTCAGCACCCAAAAATCATATAAAGTAAAAAAATCGAAACTAGTCCAGAACTTTTCCGCTAGAGGACCTTTAGAGCATACTAGATACTATTTTTTAAAAAATTATTAGAGCGTCTGACCGCACGCACGCCTCTGGTAAACCTGTTCACACATTTTTATTGTTAAAATATGTGCTATTTTAGGTTCCATAACACATATTTCACAAAACACTGAAAAAATTTTAAAAATTTAACATCCTGTATCTTCCAAACAATGCATTTTTTTCAACATTTTACAGGTCAAGATTGGAAATTTGGCATTAGGGATCGGCCAAATTTTTTGGCTGGTGCCTTTTTCTCTTCTTTCTAATCTATATATGTCGGTAGGTATGTAAAGAAATATTCAATACTTTTACTGAATGATTCATTCACCTGAAGACGACTGGAGATACTTACCAGTTGAAACGTTGTGATATATAACAAATAAAGACAATGCAAGTCCAACATTTTTCTGTTATCCAAAAACGTGTTATAATTGGTATTTAACTAGAACGTTCATTAATTTTATTGTATTTTACTATATGAGGTAGTAATAATTTTTTGTCATTTTTATTTTTATAACATGAAGAATATCTGATTTATATATGTATTTATCAACGGTTTACAACACAGATTTTAGATTTACACATATATTTGAACTGATATTATGGGTTTGATTACCTACAATAAAGTTATTTTTTAATAGAAACAATTATTCGCTAATAGAGGCCATTAATAACATAAGTAGTTTACATGATGAATGGCCTATTAAAAGATCGCGGGAGTTAAAATGAATATTTGATGAAATATTGGTACTCGCTATAAAAATGCCGATCTTCTGAATGAAGATATTTTGACGTCTTCATCACGTTCAGTTATACCGGAAGTCAAACTCAATTTACTTATTTCAAATGAAACACCCTACACATTACTATATTTTTGGATTCTAGGCAGATTTCGTATGTCCTATACCTAAATATAAGCGTGTTTGACATATTTAGGGCCGATATTTGAATGTTACCTTAAGTTAGACTTCAGCTAATGTAGCCTTAACTTTATCGTAAACCTTAAAAAATTATATTTTAAATTAATTTCTGGATGAATTGACACGTTAAGTGGAAGGTTACTACGTCCTTAAAGATCTAATCCTTAAAAAAAGAACTTTGTTATACTATTAAACTTGTGTTAAGGTTTTGTCATTACCTTAAGGTAAAACTCACCTTAAGGTAACTCTCATCTAAAGAAATAGATCCTTACGGACGTGGTAATCTTAGACTTAAAACGTCAATTGACATTCAAATAAATTCAATTTCAAATTGATTGGATTTTACTTGGAAAAGTGTTGCACAATAAATTAATAAAAACCCGAGACCGCGATATGGTTGAGGGTTTTTATATTAAAATTATTGTGGATGATACTATTTTCCAAAAACACAATCATGAAAAAATATTTGAACCGCGGTTAAATGGGTTTTGGGATTTAATAACTTATGTAAACCAAATTTATTCAAGAAATGGTAGTGTCTGATCTCTATTTCATAATAATCGTAGACAAAATTTATTAGTCTTATTTAACTCGAATTAATTTAATTATACTGGATAATTGAGATTTGTAAATAACAAATATTAGATATTTTTTAAGTATATTTTATATATAATTATTTGAATTATAGATTCAAAATATTCAGTTGTTCTTAATAATATTCAAATTTCGAAACTAGTACCGACCCGCTATTTTTAATAATGTTACTGTTACTGTTAAAAAGTACTATATACCCTATCATTTTAATTAATGGTTATTATTTTGACATTTACAAGTTTAAAAATGGAGAACATTTTTTTTTTGGGGAATTTATAGCCTCAAGCAAAGAAGATGATTTAAACATTTTGATCAATTTTTAAAAAAATTTACTTAATTCATTCGTTTCACTAAATTTACTTCATTCATTAATTTCATTAAATTTACTTCATTCATTATGACTATGTATAGTACGATATATTTCATCTCATGTGGATTCGATCAAATACATACCAATGCCACATTATACTTTTTAATAGCTTCCTCCAGCTTCCTCCTACAGGACTTTTCAAGATTGTCAAGTTCGAGGGATCGTTGGTCTCTGGCGAGTACAGCACCTAAATGAAGCATTAAACATATGTATTGAAATAGACGCAAGATCAAATTAACAACATTAATCTGTTTTACTTGGTGCCTAACATATTACTAAATATACGCAAAATATTTTTCTATCTATCAGAGCTAATGGAAAACATACAGTATGTAAAGGATTGAGTTTACAACAGGAAAGGCTTTTTTATTTTGCATTTTTGGAGAAAAATTTGTTCTTCATAACATTTCTTGATTGTAATAAAAGTAGCAATGACTCGAGTAATTTGAGTTTCAACATACGGTGTCCGAAAAAAGGACAAATCCAAAAATTATAAAAATAAACACACACAGGAAAGAAAATATTTTTTATTTAATACACAATTAACAATTAATTATTCGAAATGATCGCCACCAACTTCTACTTGTTAGCGTCATTCTCTAATTTTTTGGATGGATACATCTTTTAGACACCCTAGACATATAGAAACTTAAATTAGTCGACACCATTCCTATTTTTATTGGAAGCAAAATATGTTATGGAGAGCAATATTTTCTCGAAAAATGCAAAATAAAATAGTTTTTCCTCATATTTTCTTTCATGGAATACCATGTATGTTGAAATTCAAATTGGTTGCGCCATTCCAATTTTCATTACAAGCAGAAAATGTTATGAGGAACAACATTTTTCCTTGGTTCTTCCTTTTTTTGGGACACCCTGTATGTTGAAACAGAAATTAGTCTAGTTTTATTACAAGAAGAAGTCTAGTTTAATTACAAAAAATGTCATAGAACATTTTCTCGAAAAATGCAAAATAAAAAACATTTTCCTCTTGTTAACTCCATCCGTGGACATACTATATCTTCTTTATTTTTTAAATCGATAATACAATTATCTCAGATTATTAGTATAACTATTTACTACAACTGTTCAGCTCGACATACATAGTAAGGTTAGTATTTTTCATTTAAAAATAAATTCCATCACAGAAAAACATTCACTACAGAAATCTTATTTATTAAAACTTTCGTGAATGGGTATTTCCAAAACATTCTTGCTGAATATTTCAACGACTTACTGGAAAATGATCTAAATGGCTATATAGGTCGTGATCATTAATACCCAAGGTTCTTTTATTAAGATTTATTTTACTCCTATTGCAACAGTCCGTGTAAGAATAATAACAGTTTATATAATCACTTTGCCATTTAAGGATTTTCTTAACGGTACTTTGATTCTTGGACGCGTTAATAAAACAATAACATTCTACGGATTTACTTTGTTAATGTGTTAAAAAAATAATTTATCCGTTCTACAGTAAATATTGCTCGCACCAAAGAGTTTGGTGATGTTCTAACCATATTCAGCCGGTTAAAAGGAGCTCTAAATGAGTTAACTTGTCTTGTATTATAGGTGTGAACATCACTGTTAATAGCAAATCGACATTTATTTTTAAAAATATATATACATAGTTCTAATAAGTATACACAAATTACAGTTAAACTCTTGTATTTCTTAAAGATCCCTCTTCACGATAAGTCCTCGACACACCTACCAAGGTCCTCAATATTCTCTTCTGACACACAAGCAACCACACTGGACGAATCCCAGAAGATCACCCCGTTACGTAAACTAGAATCTACCTGTTCGTTGTACACTATAAGGAGCGTCCTCATAGATATCGCAGTCTTGAGTGAACGAACAAGAAAACAACATGAATTTAATTTTAATTTGAACAGATCACAGTGATTTTTCCAGTTCACATGCTCATCAATTTACACTCCCAGAAATTTTATAGTATTAATTTTTAATATTCTTCATTATTTATAAGCAGTTCTATATCCAAATTATTATGATCCTGGTAATTGTGAAAACGGATGTAATTGGTTTTAGTATTATTGAGAAATAGGACATTTTGACAAACCTAATTACAGAAAATTTCGATTACAATTACCCTTAAAACACTATTTAAAACAAAGGTCTTAAGTGGTCACTAGACCTTCTGAAATTATTATTTACCTATTTTTTGGTATTTTTACTACTTAGGTGACATTTTTTTTTATAGGAAAACTTTCATTAAAGTAATACAGGATAGTGCTATAAAAGTTGTTACAGGTCGTATTAAAATCATCCATGCTATACACATACAACCAGGATTCATCGTGCAGAAGGCTCTTGAAATTATGAGTGTTTTCTTGCGAAAATATTCTTTTATATATCAGGTTATTTGTGTCTTTAGCATCCTACTCTCCCCCAGTTATTAAGGTGCAGTGATTTGATAAAGTATTATCAAGGACCATAGTGGATAACCTGGGGCAATTAGTAAAAATATGATCGAGAATATAGTTACCTCTGGTGAAATCATGCATAGTCTCCAGAAAATCAAAACTGAGAAATAAGTTTGACTATGAATTAAAAACTTACTAGTAAGTTTTTAATTACTAGTCACGAGTCGGATTAACGTTAAAATCACCACGACTAACAAGACACATATTTGGTTTATACAAAAATACCAATACATCATAAAGAACGTCACAGAATACTTTAAAATTATCGATACTTTGATTTGGAGATCGGTGGCAGAATAATATACATACGGTTTCATGGAGATTCGGTTTCCACTGTATCTCACAAATTTCTATAACCATTTCTATACAATATCTACTTAAATCAATTGACGCAACCTCTAGCTCCCTATGGCACCTAATCCCCAGTCCACCGCCACGAGTATGAAACGTACAAAAATGTGAGACATTAACAAATTGGGAACAATGAATGCTGCTAATGGACAAACCCGAACACCTGTCTCTGTCAAAGAAATACATTTAATGGGACCATGCGGCTTTTCTTAAGTATCAAATTTGACATTTTGTCCACAAAATGTCGAAAAGCGACATTTATTGACCGAATTTGAAAATAATTATTCGGAAAAGTTAATTGTATTGTATTGTTATTGTAACTTTATGCCTACGTACTAAATTTGAATCATTTATTTGAAATCGTAATTACAAACAACGGCGACATTATTCTAATATGTCCAATTCTTTCAAATATTATTTATGAAACAAGACTCTGCTCTTCATTGATTAAATCTTTGAAGTCATAGATGGAGAAATTTTAAAAGTTAATTTAATTTTTAGAGGAAACTGAATATTTCTGTAGAATTTTTGATATAAAGAATGAATTTAGACGATGAGAATTCTAGAAACAAATAGATTTAGGGTAGTAACTTCAATTCCAATGAAAATAGATATTGGCCAAAAATAGATAGAAAACAAAAATTATCATAAGTGATTCAAATATAGTACGGTGGCATAAAATTACAATCCAAACAACTTTTCCTAATAAATTTTTTTTATAATTCGATCACTAAATGCCATTATTCGACATTTTCTGAAGAAAATGTGAAATTTAACAAATGCAGCATGGTCCCGTTGAATTATGTCTTTTTTGGTCTTTATTAAAGCAAAAACGTGGTGAGGTAAAATTTTACCTAAATCGAACAATACATGTTTTCCCCATATGGTTCCAACTTTAATGGTGATATTAATATTCTATATAGGGTGCCCAAGATAAGGAGGGCATCTATGGGGATCTAGTTAATTGTTATTACAACTTCGATTAAATGGGGAAAAAGTATCGCAATCAAAGCATGAACAATATGCAGTACAAGAAGTTTTGGTAAGATTTTTAAGTTTTGAGTTATACAGGGTGTAACTAAATAAGTGTAAAACATTTAAGGGGTGATTCCTCATCGAAAAAAAGATAGGATCTTTCATATAAAGAAACTTCATTGGAGCATCCCTTGTTAAGATACAGCCCCTTAAAGGGGGTAGATAAAATTTATAAATAAACAAAATTAATTTATTAATAACAAAACATACAACATCTAGAAATCATAGTAAATGTTCAATATGTCTACCTTCAGACCAATTTAATTGTCACTATCGCTAATAGCGGCCTACTGGATAAATTAGTTTCGTTTTATGGCGATATGTATCTTGTTCGTAAAATAATTTTTTGCTGCGAACTGGTTTATTTTGGGCAAAAAATTCAAGAGACATTTTTTGTTTAGAATGAATCAGGCCATCGGAAATAAATTTTTAGATGGTAAACAAATAATAAGACAAAAACTTACATTGGAAATAAATTTTAGGGGTTGCGTTTTCCACCCCTTACAACCATGGGGTAAACCAAATAAATTACTGGCTAAGTGTCTTTTTGGTAGTAGAAAATGTCAGGTTAATTTCAATATTGTAACTTTTTTAGTGCTTGTGAAAAAAATTGTTAAACACATTTTATGTACCCCCTTTAAGGGGCTGTATTTTAACAAGGGATGCTCCAATGAAGTTTCTTTATATGAAAGATCCTATCTTTTTTTCGATGAGGAATCAATGTTTTACACTTATTTAGTTACACCCTGTATAAGAGGAACTAAAATTTTGAATTTTTAATTTAATTTTTTTCCACGTTAATATTAAAGTTAGAACAAAACCGACAGAACAGCAACTTGTACTCAACTCAAAGAATGCATAACAAATTTTTTTATATGACGTTTCATTTTCAAGTATTCATCATCAACTTAATTTTTTTTAATACAGCCCTGATTTTATAATGTCAAATTTTAAGACCTTTTCTTATCAATGATATACCACACATTATCGTTTATTTACGTTTCAAGTCTTCTTAATCATCATGCAATTTTTAGGATACGGACCTGTATTTTCCATAATTTTGTAAAAACAGTTCAATGCAATAGGTACTAAATGAATATTTTTAAAATTCTTTTATAATAATGCGCTATTATAAGCAGAAAACAAACAATTTATTAACAATAACAATACAGTAAGTATGAAAAAATAAACAACAAGTAGGTACATCGGCAAAAAAAATTAATTTAAAGTAAAACTAAGAGTAGATTATTAGAATTTAATTTTGCAAAAGGTGTACGAAATGATTTCCGTCATTTTCTAGAGACCTTAGACGACTAGTAAAGCTTTTCAAAGCGTTAGGCCACAAGTTCTAATGAATGTTTTAAATACTGCAATTATAAGATGCTATCTATAATCTACGTAGTTTACTAGTTTCTTTTAATGTTTTTAGTGTTTTTTGCCGTTGTTCATTTTTCCATGCTTACTGTTTTGTTATTGTAATAAACTATCTTGTTTTATGATTATTATGTAGTGCATTATTATAGAAAAATTTTAAAAATATTCATTTTAGTACCTCCTGCATTGAACTGCATTGGAAAATACAGGTCCGTATCCTGAAAATTTTATGAAGATGATTAAAAAGACTCGAAACGTAATTAAACGATACTGTGTGGTACACCATTGAATTTAGATAAAAAAATCTAAAAATTTGAAAATATAAAACTGAAGTTGATGATGATTGCTTGCAAACGAAACGTCGTATAAAAAAAAATTGTTGTGTAGTTCACTAAAAGTTGCTGTGAGAATGTTTTGTCAGTCAGTGTCAGTCAAACTTTAATATTAACGTGAAAAAAAAATTCAATAAAATTCAATATTTCTCTTTTTCTTAAATAACTCAAAACTTAAAAATCTTACCAAAACTTTTTCTACTGCATATTATTCGTGATTTGATTGCGATACTTTCTTCCATTTAATCGAAGTTGTATCTGTTACCATTAACGAGTTACCCATAGAGGTCCTCATTATCGTGGCCACCCTGTATATTATAACTATTGATAATCCTTCTGCCTTACTGTGTTATAGATCAGAGTAGAGCTTTACCTTTGAAAGCATCTTCTGCCAGTTTTCGCTCTTTTTCAGCTTGTTCTTTCTCGAGCAGTTGCTGATCTAGCCATGCCTTAATTTGCTCATGTTGTACCTTTAATCTTCGGTCACTGACTAAATCTTCACCTTCAAACCTTAAATACATTTATTTGCATAAAGTAATTTATTAATAAGAAACTAATTTAGTAATATTTTCTGTAGACAATAATATTATGTCGTAATTTTATTCCAGTTTCTATTCATCTTGCAAATTGTTATTACCATATTTGAACAATAGGTTATTTTTTATTTGTGAATATAGGAAGTATATACAAACGTTTAAATTAGGATTTATCTCAAACGGCCAGACTGTGATATCAGAGAAAACCAATGTAGCTTGTAACGCCGCGCCGTCGGAAAATGCTAACTTCAGTTTTTTAACGGAACATCCTTACAGGGGGTTTCTCTTAAAATTCTGAGGGCCTATATCTCGGAAACGAATTGATATATTTTGAGATCGTAAAAAGTCGTCGTTAGGTAGGAGCAATTAACATCAATGCATTGCCTTCGACATCTTGGATTTGTTCGCTAAAGTCAGTGAGTCAACTCGATGAATTTATGACATTGGATTCATTGTAATTGTGACATTTTTAGTAATTAATAAGAATTAATAAAATTTTATGAGAGTGCCTAAACTAATCAAAATTATACTGATTTAAGTTGAACGCAAGTCAAATGCTACGGATGCACAAGCATTGTATGGGCATCGTTTTACTAGATATTTATCCATTTTAAAAATTAATAAAAAATTTAAATAAATCCTTGTGTTACTTAAAAACGAATGAAGTAATAAAATGAGGTTAAATGATAAAATTCACGTTTTACTAGATATTGATCACTTTTCAAAATTAATAAAAAAATTTAAATAAACCCTTGTAGTACTTAAAAATGAATGAAGTAATCGAACTAGGTTAAATGATAAAAGTCTTAAGATTTAAAGTACTTTCAAAGTCCCTGCAATGTATTTATATTTTTGAATCGCCGCAACACCCAAGGCATTCGATTTGATGTTATCTTTGAATAATACTAATTGATTCTAGCTAACAACGGTCGGTTTTGATTTTACAAAAAAAATGTAGAAGGCAAAATTGAAGCTCTTGACAGAGCTCGTAAGATCGAACAAACCCGGTCCCGATATCTGAATGAGTTCGCGAATTAACGCGATTTTCAATTGCAAAAATAATAAAATTTAATTAACTATATCTCGAGTTGGGGCATCATTTTTTCGCGAATTAACGGGTGATACCGAGTACTTTGATAAGCCGGAAGCTGGGGTTGGATGGGCAATTAGGAGGGGAGTAAGGGGGATTGGAATTTTTTTACATAAATGCTAATAAGTAGTTTATTAATCGAGCTACGGGAATCAGGCCATCTCCGAAAATAGTTTAGATATTATATTATGTTATGTAAAATTTTGAGGTTCTATATCCTATTAACACATACCAAAATTAAACATAATATCTAAACTAGCGCGCATTTGGGCAATCCCACCTCGTAGCTGATAAAAAAATTAACAAATTGAATCTGGCCTGATCCCCGTAGCTCGATTAATAAACTACTTATTAGCATTTATGTAAAAAATTTCCAATCCCCCTTACTCCCTTCCTAATTGCCCCACCAACCCCAGTCTCCGGCCCATCAAAGTACTCGGTATCAACCGTTAATTCGCGAAAAAATGATACCCCAACTCCGTCCTTCTCGAGATATAGTTAATTACATTTTATTGTTTTTGCAGTTGAAAATCGCGTTAATTCGCGAACTCATTAAGATATCGGGATCGGGTTTGTTCGAGCTTACGCGCTCTGTCAAGCTCTTCAATTTTGCTTTTCACATTTTTTTTGTAGCATCAAAACCGCCTGAGTTAATTTCAATTTCCCGTTGTAGGTTAGATTTACGGGGCGTACTCCCCTCCCCCCATGCGGCGCCCTACACAAATCATTTCAGAATATCGAGGGGATCCTACTGTATCGATTGGAAAAAAATAATTACTCGATTTCGTCAAGGGATTCTCGAGCCGTTTATTTCGCCAGGACGACTCCACTATACAGGGTGTCTTTTTAAAACCCGAACACCCTTTTTTCACGCTCAGATTGCATTTTTTTGATTTCGACCTCCTTAGATGATTTTCGTAGTTTTGAGTGGGAAATCGAATGGCGCAGGTTTTTTTTTCACTGCGGTGTTCAGGTGGTGCCCTGCGCAGGGCAACTTTTTTTTTAAATGGGAACCCGTTTTTTTTCTCGCAGGTTCCGAACCTTCATTAAAAAACAAGCAACTTTCGTCCCAAACATTTTTTTATTCGAATCGATCCTGAACTTTTCAACGACGAATTGTTGCACTACCAACAAGATGGAGCCCCGGCTCATTTCACGGTACCTGTTCGCCAATGGTTAAACGATCATTTTCCTGGACAGTGGATCGGGCGGCTCGGCCCCGTATTATGGCCAGCAAGATAAAAAAATTAGTTTCAACCATAAAATTGTTTCTGATTTCATTTTGCCACTTACTTTGTCTGAGTTCAGGATCGATTCGAATAAAAAAATGTTTAGGACAAAAGTTGCTTGTTTTTTAATGAATGTTCGGAACATGCGAGAAAAAAACGGGTTAAAATTAAAAAAAAAAAAACCGCAGGTGAAAAAAACCTGCGCCATTCGATTTCCCCCTCAAAACTACGAAAATCAACTGACGAGGTCGAAATCAAAAAAATGCAATCTGAGCGAGAAAAAAGGGTGTTCGGGTTTTAACACCCTGTATATTTAATCTATTATTATGTTATACCTAATTCCAACTGTTTCGGTTTCCGGTGTTCGTGTAGTTTGGTGTGCCCCTTTTAAGTAGCTTTTTGTTTCAAAAGATCCCGTTTCACATAACTTTCTGTGAGTTCCTGAAATCGTTCGTGCATCCGGAACTATTCTAGTTGGATATCGCTCTTGGTATAATCGTCTGGCTTCGAATGCATTGCCGTCAGCAAACCCGTACAGGTAATGTATATCCGCAAACTCGACATTTGTAAAATTTACCGTGATACTTATACGTTTAAAAAGTATTACGTTTTTAAAATTTAAGTTAAGTGGAAAGCCGTGTACATAAATAAATAGCTGTCAAACTATTATTAAATATTTCGTTATTGTCATTGTTTCCTTAACAAAGTTCATAGCCTACTAGTCAGAAACCATAGGCACATAGCGAATGTGCATTTAATACCTTTTATTTTTTTTGTCGGAAACTGTTTGTCGGACGATAAAAAGGCAAGATATTAAATGTGGCCTAAAATGAATGAGTATTTTAAAAATAATTTTTATCTTGAGAAAAAGCAGTGACGTACATAATATTTTTTCAAAATGTCTAGTCCAAACCCTTCCAGGACGCCACTGGTTAAAATTTTTAAAAAATTTTCTACACCAAAAAAGGCTATTGATGCTTAGAGGGCATGTGTGAAAAATTCATAAAAATAGCTAGAAAGTTGTTAAAGTTATGATAGAAAAACGATTTTTTTCTAAAAACTTTAACGCCCTGTAGTTCGAAAGTTGATAGGTTAAGGATATATGTTAATTTGAACTTTTCTTCTTAAAATCACCTAAGGATTCACAACGTTAAGGATCAGCATCTTATTCTGAAACACCCTGTACAATGGGTATTGAGAGAGAGATTCTTAATCGTCAATAGCTTGAAGACAATTGAATATATTAACATATATTCTAAATTTTACATATAATCCGAATATACAATGTTATATTAAGAAAAGGTGGTCATTATGGAAAACTGAGTCTTTGCCTACTTTAATATTTTACGTTGACTTCATTCCACTCTCTCTATTGAAGATATAAAAAAATTCTTCAAGAAAAGTTATCCAAAATACTAAATTAAATACGGTCGGTTTAATTCCATGCGTCTATTAGAAATTTAGATAATTTCAATTTTTTAATATCCTCAATGATAATAATGCATAGGACTTCAACACTTTTTAATAATTTCACTTTTTCTTCCTGAAAATATTTTCTTAATAACATTTACCAACATAAAAGTAGTTTATCTTCTGATTAGTGACTCAAATTTTAATTAATTTTTACATACTTGCATGTCGTTTATATTCCAATTTTTATGAAAATGCTTAAATGTTATATAATCAACAATTCTGTAGTTTATATATTTTCAAAAATTTAATAAAGTTCCAGTTGACACGTAATGCAACTCTGCACAAACATTCTGGCTTTAGGTTACGTGATATTGTTTTGATGCATTCTGCTCTTTGGA
This sequence comes from Barypeithes pellucidus, assembly GCA_963991005.1. Classification (NCBI taxonomy): domain Eukaryota; kingdom Metazoa; phylum Arthropoda; class Insecta; order Coleoptera; family Curculionidae; genus Barypeithes; species Barypeithes pellucidus. Next base: position 45,246,743 of record OZ022560.1, read on the forward strand.
TAGATTTAGTATAATTTCTATTCAAGCAGGACTAAACTCCAGAAGATAAAGTTTAAACTCAAGAAAAATTTGTATTTTCCACTCATGCATCGATCGGGGTACACACTGTATGGGGTGTTAAAAACCCTAAGATAGCTTTGACTTGCTTTACGAGTGACATTTGCTTCTTCTGATATCAAACTCTGGCGCTTCGAGAGGAATCCTACAACTTTCCTAATTTAAACAATTTCTAACCATTCATATCCTGCCATATTTTTTTTTGTTTGGTGAATAATCAAATTCATTTATTATTAAGGTTAATACAATAATACAAGACCTTAAACACTTTAAACACGCTGAGAAGAGGAAAATAAATCAATAAAGCTAAGTAAGTAATTAAATTTGATTAATGGATATTGTTTCCTTACATGTATAAAAAATAACTGAACAAAAAAAAAATCGTAATGGTCTATTCCGATTCAAACTCGATTTTGCCACTTATGACGCAACAAATTTTCCTTTCCAGTGATTTGTTTTCATTTAATTTTATTACTAACTTTTGTGCAGATGATGGACCTAATCTGGGATCATCATCATGCAATCTTGCAGGTAGCTGTTTCTTAAATCCGTTCGGATCATTTAAATCGAATTCTCTTCTGTCTTCTGGCTTTTGAAAATTAATTCGGAAGTTATTGATTTCCTGTTGTAACTTTCTTTCTTCCTAGATATAAAGAAATTTATTTATATAGCAGCAATAGAATATGGCTTTAATAAGGTACAAAATATAATTGTTTCAATATATAGACCACTGATGTGGACAAAATTTAAGAACTTCTTGAAAATATATTTAATGGAAATAAACAAATTTTCATATTAGGAGATTTTAATATTGAAATGTTAAAATCAAATAAAACAAGTACTGCCTTTTTTTCTATAATGAACTCGTTTAATTTAATTTCAACCATTTCTGAAAATACACGCATTATGCAATAACAATGCTAGTTGCATTGATAATATTTTTACTAACTCTGATTTTGTAGAAGCGTTTGCATTTGAAAATAAAAATAACTTTCTAAGTTCTATGCGCGATCAAGATTGGTTAGAAGTATATAGTGTAGGGAAAAATTGTGTAAATGAACAGTGGGATGTTTTATGAAAAATTTTATGTTAATATTTAATCAAAATGATACTTTAAAATTATTAAGTAAAAATCAAACGGGTATTGCAACGGAAAGCTCTGGCCTCGTGGAATGTAAACGTAGACTGGATATTCTTTTGACATTATCAAGGCACGATCAAACATATAATGAACTGTATAATAATGAAAAAAAAACATATGACCAAATTCTGATCAAGTCGCGCGTAAAAAGCTATGAGGGCAGGGTTAAAAATTTAGACAATAAAAAAAATGTATGTGTGCGATTTGTAAAGAGATAAGTGGTAAGGAAGGAAATTTTGCGGAGATTGAATTTACTCTCTGCAATTCCAGATCTCATAGATAAGTTAATTAACGTACCTTTTAGTTCAAACATGAGTAAGAATGATAGGTCTATGTTTTTACTGCCGGTAACCCCAGAGGAAATCTGTACAATAGCAAAAAATCTTAAAAACAAACATAGTTGTGGTATAGATAATATTCCAACAAGTATTGTAAAGCTAGCCGCTGTTGAGCTAAGGGATGTTTTTGTGTTGCCTCATAAACAATTCTTTTGAATTTGGAATTTTCCCGGAAAATTTAAAGATTGCATTCATTAAACCTTTATACAAAAAGGGAGACCCTGGGGAATTGGAGAATTATAGGCCTATAAGTCTGTTACCTGGATTTTCTAAAATATTTGAAACAGCAATGAGTACAAGGTTAGTTACATACTGCCATTTTCCAGTTTATACAGTACATTATAGAGCATCTTGAAAAGGGTGAACTGGCCCTTGGGATGTTCTTAGACCTTTCAAAGGCTTATGATTGTCTAGATAGGGAATTGTTGATTGAAAAATTTGAAATATATGGAATCCGGGGAAATGCCAAAAAATGGCTAGTATCGTACTTAAATAATAGAAAACAAACTGTATCGGTTACAAATTTTCGGAAAAACATGTAAATCAGAACTACTTTTTAATAATATAGGAATAGCGCAGGGAAGTATTTTGGGACCTTTGCTCTTTATATCTACTATTTATCAATGACCTAGATTTCATGACTGACAAATTATACAAAAACATTGTTAAAGACGCAGATGATACTAACCTCATTGTTGGTAGCAAGGAATCGGAAAATCTTTTTATGGAGGCTAAGTATTTTTATGGCTTGGTTATAAACTGGGTTACAAAAAATAAGCTAGTTTTAAATAAGAATAAAACTAATATTATATTGTTTAGAGCCAAACAGTCAACAGTGGGGAAACCCTTAGCTTTAGAAATGGATGACAAAGAACTAAATCTCTCAGAAGAGGCGACATTTTTAGGCATATATATAAATGAACATTTGGTCATGTCATATAAATATCTTGGCGAAAAAACTAAATTCTTTCTGTTATGGAATGCGGGTCATTGGTGGATATATGGACGAAAGAGTACTTAGGGTGCTATATTATGCAAATTTTGATTCCGTCGTAAGGTACGGTATTATATTTTGGGGAAGTCACAGTTTAATTCAGAGCATTTTTGTGTTTCAGAAGAGGTAGTAAGAATTATTAGAAAAATCGGATATAGGGAAAGTTGCAGGGGTGTTTTTAGAACTTTGGGGATAATGACTGTGTATGCTCTTTATATATATGAGTGTTTAATGTTTTTCTTTAAACATTGGGAGTTGTTCATGCAAACCATGAATATAGTACAAGAATATTAAATGTATCATACCCAGTACATCGATTAACACTATCCGAAAAATGTCCGCACTATGTATGCATAAAATTATTTAATGCTTTTCCAAATAACATCAAACAAATACACTCACAAAAAATATTTAAATTAGAGATTAGAAAATTGTTAATAGCTATTGAACCTTACCACTTGAAAGATTTTTGTAGTTAGTATTTAGTACAAATTATTACGTTTTTTTTTGTTCTCATTGATATGTGACGTCATTTCTTTTGTGTTCCATGTGTTCATGTTTGAAATAAAGTTTATTAATTATTATTATATACAAAAACTAGTTTCATAAAAAGAAAAAACTGTACGTTTCCAATACCAACATGGTGATCGGTATAGGTGACTTATTTCCGTTGATATATTTACAACGTGATAAGGTTACATTGGTACTACAATTTCTACGTTATACCTTCTTATTATTTCTATTGTACGTTCTTCTAGGGCTGGTACTTTTGGCCCTGATTAACACATTCGATAAATGATAGCTGTAGTTTCTCAAAATGTAGGAATTGTCATATGCCAAAAATGAATATCTCAAGAGAGGTAGGTTTTGTGTGTAGGAACCGTTGTAGCAATTTACTTGGTTTGAGCTCATATTTCCAAAATGCGATAACCCTATCTTGGGTATATTTCAAAATGTTATATTTTTTCTTTCCGCTTTTTTGAGCCCCTTATAATCTCTAAAATAATTGCTGATCTCCTACTAGCTTCTGTATATTTAAGATAACAATGCAATTATTTAATTATAATTATTGAACCGTGCATCAAAAATGAGTTAGTTTTGGGTCGTCATTATAGAGAGAGAAATGTCTAACCACAACCAATTAATATAATGACATATAATAATGTTCTAAAATTGATACACAATTGATACACAATAGTATAAGAATTCAAGCATCATATATTATTCATTGAAATCGTGCCAGTAATCTCTTGTGATAATTAGCTTTATGAAACGTTTAACTATTTTTTCTATTTTAATGCAATTTTCATTTTGTTTGCAAATTTTTTATTGGAAATTTTTATTTTAAATATGGTAACACGAGTATTCACAAGACCCAAAAATCTTCATCATTAGTTATAATTTCATTATATTCCTTTAAACTATCTCTATAAACAATAAAATCACGATAATTTACTGTATTGTATAATATCATAGACACTGACTTGACACAAAAAAATATTTAAGGTTAGAAAGTGGCTAGATCGACAGTTCAACTTTTGAACCGCCAAAAGTGGACGTTTACGTGAACTCCTGATTTGAAATGAGATCAGTGTAGAATGCTGTTCGTACAACAACTTTTTTACTTTGAACTAGAGTTCAACAGTTATCTATAGTTCAAAGTGTTTATACAGCCGATCACAAAAGGTATTAAAAGGTTTTACGCATTTAATAGTATGTAAAATGAAACAATAATAATATGGTATTTAGGTATATTTATTTCATGAATATACAACAAAAATTAAAGCTAAAATACGACCTAGTTATAAACTATTTTTTTTACAATATTAATATATAAAATATAATTATATAAAAATATAATTATAATATTTCGAAGGCATATACCCTCAGTTTCACTGGAAAATACTTAAGAAGTAAATGTTACCAAAATAAATATAACCGTATTCATTCTAATTTTTTTTTTTTATCCTTATGAAATCAGAATCACCTTATCAAATTTCTTTGCCTAGTTATCCATATCACAACCGAATACAGCCCACCTCATTTTATGAAAATTCAGATATTTATTTTAATAAACACACACGACTAAATAAGAAAATATTCTGGTGAACTTTCCAAATTTCCACGGAAAACTATGGCTAACGGCAATACGTGTTGCCAGAAATCTTTAATCAAAAGTAATATGTTGACGGTTTAAAACCTAATAGAATAGTAAAAAACGGTGTCAGAGTAAGAAGAATACGAAAAAAGGTGGTTATTAAATTTCATATGGGGAACAAGAATAAAATGAAAAATTGTTAATAATAGTAATGGATATATTACAATTGTAAAAGACTGACAACGCTGGTGTCAGCGAGCATGAGTCGAATGGCGCGGCGAATGTCTTAAAAGTTTATCGGAATCTTTTCTTATTTTAGTGGTATTTTAGCTATAATGTGTGTTATATTTCTATGAAATTAATATACGTAAATACTTCATATTTACCATTATATGCGTAAAACTTTTTAATACCTTTAAAAGAGAGTTAAAAACGCTGAAAGCAATATAAATCTTCATAACAGATTTAAAAATCATTCACCCTCTGAGGTACTGCGTGCAGCTGACGAAATTGGGACCTTTAGATATCATAATGGTTTCAAAACATCCGTCTTCGTGTGACTAAAATGCACTTTACATTTACAAGAATCAAGTCGTACCGGCCTGCCTGCATGTTTGGCGAAATGACTGATGCATCCGACCGTCGCGATTGCGGCCGTCGCAGCTGCGGGTCGCGGGCCGCCTGAAGGGTACCTTTTGGTTAAACATAATAACAGGAACACAAATATAGGTACAATATTTTTTTAGTTTTTGATATAAGATATAGTAGATTCGTATTTGTTTTGGCGTTTGTTCGGCGTGCTTGCTTGTTAATAATAGTATATTATGATATAACATACGTTATTTTTTTTTTCGATTGTGTTTTTGATCCGATTGTCAGTTATAAAACAATGTAGACATAAAGTAAACCAATACATTTCATCTTGCATTGTGATTTGTCTCGCTTAATATTTATCTATTGACAATGAAATCTGTAATATGCGAATGGAAACCAAAATGGAAATAGGAAGTGATAGTGAGGATCTTGTTCAAAATTGTTCAAATTTTATATTATTTAATCTAAATATTGTGAACTATTTCACAAGTGAACTACGGTTCAATATGTTTATACAACTGGTCCTAAGACAGTCTATTAGCACACCGATTTCAATTGGTTTAGAAAATACAAAAACTTATTTTATTGTTGCAGAATTAATAACATAATAATATCAAAATAATAAAAAATAACTATAATTGATGAAAAGCAAATGGATCATGAAACTCGATTATTCGATTCCACTTTTTCCGTCGAAATGTTTAAAATGTCGCTCGCGATATTCGAAAAATCGACTCGATACAATCAAATTTATTCGATAACATTGGACTCGTCGAGTTTTTTATTTTTGTTGAGATTTGTTGAAAAACCAAAGAGTTTAGGCAGTTGAAACTAAATATTACATTTTGTGGCCGAATAATATTGCCGCCTGTTGTTAACGAATATTAGCGGCAAAGAATACGATGAGAGGAAAATTCGCGACTGTTAAGAAGAAGATATGATTTACGTGTGGTACATGATGCTTTTACTTTACCCGAAGAAAAGTTTATTGAGATATTTTGACTTAGAATAAAGTTTTAGTTAGAAAACTTATCGATTCATTGCGATCGCAGTTGCCACAGAGGATAAATATATGTGGAACAACAATTATTGATAATATGGTACTGTTTATGTTGAAGGTTTCTAGCTACTGGTTCCTATCAGCGCTGTGCAGGCCAAGAATATAATTTGTGCATGCGCTAAACCTCAATTAACACAGATCTTCCGATTGTAGTTGATACAATACATGATTATATTATAGATTTAAAAATACATTTTATAACTTCATCAGAGGAATCTTGTCAAAGAGAAATTCACAAATAAGGGAATATTTAACAAACTTGTTGGCTCATTGGAGACTCTGGTTACTCATTGTCCCCATATTTAATGAAGATAGCCTAAACTATTTAGTTTGGTGGCTAAAAGTAATCAGAGTTCTTCTAACTTTTTTTTCCATTACTGAACGTGCCTGTGGCCATTTCTGGATAGCGCTCGAAATGTTCGATAATAGCTTTTCAGTGCTTTTCATTGGGTTTTATAGACATGATTATCAAATTATGAGAGGAAAATATAAACTTCAACATTAAAATCACAATCGGCCGTCAAACAACAAAAATAAATTTCAGGTGAAGTCTATACCTCACCTTTAAAATTACCAAATTTCTCTCCAATAAGCGGAAACTCCCGAATGTAATTCGATTGAGTTTCGTAATAGGTTTTTGACAGCTCGCTCGTGTTACGTATCGAGTTAATCGATGGAACTGGAGATAATTTCGTGACCACCATACTCTAAGTATAAATTCACGGGTCACGTTCATGTTTTCAAAAGAGTTGACTAGCATTTCTGGAGGAATGTTAGCAGATGCTTGGATTATACTTTCTTGCAACTACGCAATATCTGTAATTGGGATTTAAAATCATCGTTTACTCTTACGTGATTTCTAAAATATGGCTCAATCATTAATTCTTAATGTTTCTCCGTAAATCCCATTGTGAAAATACTTATCGGAATTGGGAAATTAAAACTGATTTGCGTAGTACCATAACCGACAGAATAATTAATTACAGTTTGTATTGACAATAACGGATATTTACTGGCAAAAAGTGGTAAGTTATGATTGTACGATTCTTTGCCACATTGAACGACAGGCATATCAATATTTATTGTCAGTTGTCTATTATAATATATCAACAAGATATCAATCAAAGTCGGACAGGTAAATACATGTAAAACTAACTGCAGTAAGTCATATTACATTAAAATTGTAGCATACATTCTTTTCATAGTTTATGGTAAAAATAACGGGTAGAATTGACAACATCGCTGACGACTGCTGTCTCTTGAATAATCATATGGATTTATTTACAAATTTTCAGTAGTGCATGCAGCTTTTTATGACAAGAACATGATGATTTTTCTCGCTTAGTAACTCGAAGCGCCTTTCATAGTTTTAATTTTTCTGAAATTTGTTTCCATCTGAGGATCTTGTCCGAATGAAAGGGCGTGCGCTAAAATTTAAATTGAGTATTGTGTAGTTTAAAGTGCAATTTATTTAAAAGTGTCCGAAGATGGTCTTGGCTTCCTTGATCTATTATTTTATTCTTCCAACAAAAATTCATCTTATAATGGTCTAAACAACTACACCCCACACAGTTATATACATCAGTTTCCATAGGCGCTATATCAAATTTAGCTGTTGTAAACAAAGTCATCGAATCGTACCTCATTTTGTCGTTTTGCTTAAGAAAATAGTCATTTTCTGTCTGGGTATTTGATGTTTGAGGTTGTGAATACTAAGATCTGCAACAGTCCCCGCAGACAGAGAAATAAAAAAAAAGCGACAGGCCACCATCACGCCAGATATCAAATGCGCATACATATAATGTGAATAGAATGAGAATAGCGAGAGGAAGTATCCTCTAAGCAATGTATGAGACTATTTTGTTATAGCAGATATACGATAACACGGCATAGGTAGGTACTTCTTTTTGAAATTAGTCTACAATGTTTAACAATATTTTAAAATAGTTCTTTTTAGGTTCGTTGCGCTTAATATTTTAGTTAAAGCATTGCTTCCCTTAATTCCTGAATCGCACGCCCTGTCGAATCGTAACAAATGATATAGTTAAAATTGTTTTCACTACTCATATAATTTTTTTCATGTGAAATTCAATCTGACGGGTAAATATAAAAGTTTCAGAAGTTATATAATTCAACATTTACTTATTTATTTAGTATACCTCTTTCTGCTTTTGAGCAAGGGTAACAGCTATTTGATCAGCCTTCTTTAACTGCTCCTCAAATATTACATCGATTCTTTTCTGCTCCTCTTCTCGTTTCCTCTTTTCTTCGATTTGTGCATTTAGGGCTTGCGTATCGATCTATAAAAAATATATTTTCGATAACATGCTCAATTTGACAAAATGAAAACGGTTAGGATTAGCGACATGAATGAAGAGTACTTAATTTTTAGCCAATAGTTAAAGGTATGTAAAAAACATTGTCCAAAGTTCTCATCATACAGGGCGTAAAAAAAATGGGCCCATGAGTGTTACAGCTAGTCCGTCCCTGCAGCTGTGAGTAATTCACAACAGTTTCTTGGGTAGTAATTTGACGGGTCTTACCTGGTATACATCATATTAAAAAATAATTGAAATATACCAGGTGGTTCAATAATTATGTGTAAAAAACTTGATTCCATTGGTGCTCTTTGGGAGCCCATATCTCCGAAGAGGAGGCCGATACGAAAGAAGTTTATATGAACCTATAGTATTCTTTTCATGTGTTTTCTTCATATCCGGGAGATTTCCCACATGTTCCCGGACACCCTGTATATATTATTTTATTTTAATATTTATCAAAGTGGAATTTTCCAAATTGTGTAGGAGCGATAGACGGTAAACATATCCGAATAAAATCACCCAAAAACAGTGGATCCCTGTTCTTCAATTACAAGGAATTTTATTCTATCATTATGCTTGCGACTGTCGATGCGGATTTAAAATTTGTCGCTATTGACATTTTAATCAAACGGTCGGGAAGAAGATGCAACAAACACTGTTCTTCCACATGTCATTCTTCGAGACGAAGCATTGGCTTACATGAAAATTTAATGAAACCTTTTCCAAGGAGACAATCTGTGAATGATCAGACTAAAGCTGTGTACAATTATCGCCTATCTCGTGCAAGGCGTACAACCGAAAATGCGTTCGGAATATTATGTGCATATTTGCGCATTTTCTTCCAACCTATAGCTGTTGCTCCCGAAACTACAGATAAATTAATTATATGTGGCTGTGTTCTGTATAATATTTTTCGTGAAGTAAAAATGCTGGCTCCAAATCAAGCTATATTTAGAACTCACAGCTTTGTTTATAAGAATGAATTCTTTTAAATAATAAAGCATATTTGACTTTGACTTTGACATACACAACTCCAGAATCTCTTCGACGTACTGCGAGAAAAAACGTGTTGGCAATATTCCATCGTACAGAGCGGTCGCTTCCGAAAATACGGTGCCGTATTTTTATGAAGCGGTAGAGCCTAACGCTCCGTTATAAAACACTGTGTATTGCAAGCATGTACACATTTTTGAATGACGTCACTCACCGTCAAAGTACGCCCGGTATTTTACAATACCGCTTTGTAGGAAACCGAAACTTTAGGCTTACGTTACGTGTTACATTTTAAATTGTCAAATAGACACAATTGCCTAAATGGCACAAACATTGCTTCCTCAGGAAACGGTACAAATAACTTTAAATGTTCAAGAGGGCAATCAGGTAAATAGAGGAAATTATGGGAAAAATGAAATATATGAAGAAAATAACACCATCGATAGAAAAAGTGGAAGAGGAAGGAAAATAGTGTTAATTGAAAGCAATGATATACGTGAAGCCGTCGTGCGAAATCTTTGCTATTGAATTGTACAACGACTCAATGAAGTTCTTGTAAGAAATAACAAAACTTTTCAATTGGGATAATTCTCGTTTAAATATTGAAATTTAATATCCAAAATAATGTTTCCTATATTTAGACCTGAACTTTTTATTTTCTCATTATTTCTTCTCAATACAAGGCTTTTTTTAATAATTTTTTTTTGCTTTTAACTTAAAATAGATTACTGATGATTAAACACTTTTAACTCTGGATTCATTATTTAACACAAACATTAAACTTACAAGAAAGATGTGAAGAAAAAAATTGTCATTTCTTGTTCTTCTTATTAAAAATATGGTATCCAGAAGAATATTCTAGTCTAGCACCATATATCCTGTAATCTAATTGTAATAATAAAATTATCTGTAAAATTGTCCTACACTTTCTTAAGTATTTGAAATTAAAGGCATAATAACACAACTAAAACGCTGTCCTACTTCTTTTTGCACAGCAGCGTACATACGCTCGAATCCTAACCTCTACAAAAGGCCACTGAAAATAAATATCTCAGGAAGTAAGCATTTTCCGATTTGTAATTTACTCCATACTTCCTGGTAAAAAAAAATCTTAAATTTTGCCGTGAAAAGCGGATAATAGATATTTATAAAAAATAGTCTTAAATAAAAGAACTTGATGGAAGGAACTTCTAACTTACCCCAATAAGTCTTGATCTAGGATTAAAAAGTCTTTTTTTCCTTTCCTCCTCCTGAATTCTTCTCCTTTCAATATACGCCGCTTCCCGACGATCTTTCTCAGTCATTAATTGAAATTTCAACATTATTGATATTAAAAGCACTTTGTAAAATGACGTTCTTCAGAAAATATTTCAAATTGACGTTTATCTTCTGGTATACTAGTATTAAATACCATGGTGTATTTATTGTTGCTTTGACAACCCTATTGATTTTTAAAGGTGTTTGGATTGGACATATTTTTCTCGATCGATAGATAATAGAATAAAAGGTAGGAATCTATAAAGTTTTTTTAGATCAGTAGTGAACTATTCGTCAGAATAGAAGGTAGGATGTTGCTTGCTAAAATATGTATTGATATACAGGGTGGCAACTATTTAATTGATCATTATAGGTATATCTTGAACGGTAATTTCTATGAAGTTGTTTAAATTAGAGGGAGTGTGAAGAAAAATATCCATTGAATATTTTATAACTTAGATATCATGGTCAACTTCAGTTTTTTAAATGCGGACCTGGATATTTTATTTTTTGTAAGTATTTTTTGCCCCATATACAATAATGTATCTATAAATTCCATTTACCTTAGTTTCGGCACAAATTATACTTCATCAGGAAAATTTTGAGAATTTTCTCAGAAAGGCCCTGATTCTTTAAGATAAATACATACATTATATTTTCATTTCATTTACCTGTAATTGGGATACAATTAATACTAATAAAAATGTGTCAATTTTAAGAAATAATATTGACTAGATTTCACCTAAGAACAACAGAATTAAAAATGTGTACAAATTGCAACATTCAACCACGTATAAAAAATGGCGTCCGAGGTGGCCACGAAACAAGCAGGTCTTCATCTACTGGATTATGTTTTGTGGGGAAATATCCAGAACAAAGCATATTACACCCAATGTAATAATATCTACGAGAGACGTATAATCGATGCCTTCCAAACAGTTCCAATATGGTGAGGCACGCTGTTGAATAAATGGAGAAAAGAACCATCGTATTGAAAATCAAGGAGACCATTTCGAACAATCAACGAAATGACAAGTAAAATATTTAGTTATTTTTTATACGCGGTTGAATGTTGAAATTTGTACCTATTTTTAATTTTGTTATTTTTAGGTGGACCTGGTCAATATTACTTTTTAAAAAGAAATATTTTTACTCCTTTTAATTTTAGCTCAATTAAAGCTAAAGCAAATGAAAATATCATGTATGCATTATTTTAAAAAAATCAAGGCCATATTGAGAAAATTTCTAAAATATATAATTTGTGCCGAAACTAAGGTAAATAGAATTGAGTGATAAATAATTGTATCTGGGACAATAACACTCTCTAAAAATAAAATAAAAAATAATGGTTCGTATTAAAACAAATTAAGGTGACCATAAGTTATAAAAAAATGACATAAAAAAAACTGAAAGTGCCACTTTATAGAGAAGAATAAAAAATAAAATTTTTATTTAATGGGCGTTTTTCTAAAATCAAAACCTTTCGAGTTATTAGAGAAATAAATTAAAACACCCAATCGGACATGAAGATTCGAAAAATTAGAACCCATGAAGATATACTGTATGCTAATAAGCGTACCTACTAGGTGAAATTAAAAAACGCGAATATTCCTTTGAAATATCCTTATCTAACGGAAGGATCAGTAAACAATTATTAGTGATTTTATGATAACAAATACTATTTTTATTAAAAAAAAAGTTTTCCCTTTATTAGATTTTATAGTTACAGTTGTGTCATTGTTTTATATGTCATATTATGACTTTTTGTTTTAATTAATATTCTTGCAGTTAATTCGTTTCTCCGATCAATAATTTTGTCGGGATGTTGCTGTGGAAATAGTTTTAATTTTATTAATTCCAACATCATATCCTGAAATATTTCTTGCTATATAAATTTGACTATAACCCAAAGTAATTACTAATAATACAAAACTTATTCTTGCAGTTGTCATTTTAATACCCCAATTGTCAATTTCGAATGGTTTTAAGATAAAACCTTTTAGTGAATATGCCTGATTGAATTTTAATGATTTATCAGTTCAGTTTTAAAGTTACTCGTATGAGAAATTCGTTAAAGCAAGTAGGTAAGAGCATTTCAAAAGAGGTAAGTTACGTTCTATAAAAATAATGCGTTTGTTTATAATAATGAGAGGAGTTCTTTATAATTTAATTTTTCATTCCATATGAATCGTTTCAGCGAATGTTGTTTAGAACGTATAAGAAATAATGGAAAACAGCCATTCAAAAAATACAATGTTGTATTTGGAGATAATTTACGACGCTTTGCAATTTATATAATTCCAATGGGACATGTTTAATAGAGGATATATGTACAGGGTGTCCCATGTTCGACACTTTTATAGGGTATCTTCGTAATTGTTAGTACTATCAAAAAAATAATGTAGGTGTCATGTGATCTTTTTGGGTCAAACTTAAAATGACAAAATCAAAATTCGAATGGAAAACAGCCATTCAAAAAATACAATGTTGTATTTGGAGATAATTTACGACGCTTTGCAATTTATATAATTCCAATGGGACATGTTTAATAGAGGATATATGTACAGGGTGTCCCATTTTCGATACCGTAATATGGGGTGTAATTGATCTTTGGGGGCGAAATTGATATCTGGAACCTTTTTAATATATTTCGTATTTTCTCAGGGTTAAAAACATTTTTAAAAGATCTGACAACATAGCAATTTAAAGTTATTTTGTGTCCGGCAGATTTCTAGTGCTGCTCCCCGTAAGTACATTTTTTCTAATAAAAAATGGTGCTTTTAAAGCCATTTTATATTTAATTGTTTTTTAAGGCTATATACTTTCACGTGTACACAAAAACTGGTCAAAAATCGTTCGGTTTTCTTCTTAAATCTCAATAATGTAATGCTTTCGTACAATACTAACATGGACGCCATTACTGTAAACATATGATTTTAAGCGGTATATTCAAATTTTTATAGTGGGGCCAAATTGATCATGTATACGGGGCGAAATTGATCTCGAGTCCGGGCGAATTTGATCACTTTGATTTTAAGTTTATTTATACAACTTAGCTGTTTTCGGTTTTTAGGCAATAAATATGGTAAGAAATTATGTAAGAAAACCTGGGACATGTTCCTATAAAGACAAGTGCCCACTTTGACCAATAATCTACCTGGCAGTGACTGGGTATATTCTCTGTTAAAGAGACATAAAAGTGATGTTACCCAAAAAATTGCGACAAATATTAAACGACCTAAACTAAACGAACAAACCCGATGTTTCAAGAGAAAGTCTTAATACATATTTTGAGAATCTTCGAAAAGAATTGGAAAATAGTCTTCCTACGAATATTTTCAATTATGACGAGACCAATGTTCAAGATAATCCCGGTCAAAAGAAAATGATATTTCGACGTGGTACAAAGTATCCCGAACGCGTTTTTAATTTTACAAAGTCAGGGACCACTATCATGATGTGTTCTTCTGCCTCAGGGATGCTTTTACCACCCTATATTATATACAAGGCCGATAAGATGTGGTTACAGTGGACCGAAAATGGCCCCAAAGGTTTGCCATGTTGTACAGGTAGATGTTGTTCTGCAGGAGCAAGATACAATCGCACCCACCATGGCTGGATTGACGCGCAATCGTTCACCGACTGGTTTACTATAACATTTTTGCCGCACGCTAAACGTCTAGAGGGTCGTAAAATTATAATTGGAGATAACTTATCTTTCCATTTTACTAACGAGGTTATTTATTTCTTTATGTGAAGAAAACAATGTGGGTTTCGTTTGTCTCGTTAAAAATTCAACCCATTTAACCCAACCCCTAGATGTTGGATTCTTCAGACCTATTCAAATGGCTTGGAGAGAAACTTTAACTAATTGGAAAAATTCTCATCCTACATTGACTTCCATAGACAAGAAAGACTTCCCTCAACTTCTTAATACTACGCTTCTTCATATGGATCAAAAACGCAAACGGAAAACGAATCTAGTTCTGTAAAAAGAATTATTATTTCCTCGTTTGAGGCCACAGGCTTATCGCCATTTTGCCCAGAGCGAGTTCTAAATAAACTTCCAAGAGAAGATATAATAATAAACTAAAATAAACTAAATAAAACGTAGCATCAAATAGGTAATGATCAATTTCGCCCCCATCAGTTATAAAGCAATAAAAATGTTACAAACTAAGAAACATTCATGGGGGTTAAATTGACTGTTGTGTAAATGATTTTCTATCATCTCAATGCACTAAATATACCCTGATCAATTTAACCCCAAGTAGAGCATGAAATTGATCGCGCATATTTAGATTTTTTTACCGAAAAGTTATACTCACACGATGTTGTGATTATCAGAAGTTTTCACTTTTATTGAAAGCAATCTAATTGACAAAAGTTCATAAAGATTACTTTAAGCTCCGTGGCAATACTTAAAAATTAATTTTTTTAACGATCAAATTCACCCCAGATTACGGTACTTTTATAGGGTATCTTCGTAATTGTTCGTACTATCAAAAAAATAATGTAGGTGTGATGTGATCTTTTTGGGGCAAACTAAAAATTACAAAATCAAAATTCGAAAATTTTCGCTAGCTTCAGAGATAAGAGGAAAAATCAACAAATTGACAATTTCTAAATTACCCTATATTTTCTTAGTTAAAAGAGATACAGAAAAATGTTTTATACATACGTCTTTATAATGATTGTTCAATAATCTGCCGTTTTCAGAATAAGTATACGGGGTCAGGTAAAAATGTTTTCGGACCTATTTTTTTAAAATTGAACACCCTGTATATTTTAATGTAAAAATATAGCATTTTAAATTGTCCTTCCAAATATATAACACACCATGGATGATATTGGTTTTCTAGGCGATTTATTTAAACTTTATGACTTTAAACCACAGTAGGCCATGAAATAAAAGCAAATATCATAGAAACAACTATGTGGATATTCTAGTTGTTATTAATATTCAATTTCATTTTTACCTATTCATTTGTGAAAATGACTTATCAACATTTTGAAAAATTTTATATGATATCGGTTTATATTGAAAGTGGAAAAAACGAAGAAATGGCTCAAAATTTACATTTTCGAACTACCAATTAATTCTGAACAACCTCCTAAACCTCGCAAGATATGGCATTACAGATCGGCCAAGTGGGAAGCCCTGAAAGACCATTTTCGGACTTTTCCTTGGATGAGCGTATGCTTCTCTTCTGATGATCCATCCGTCTGTGCTGGGGAGGTCTCCGACGTCATTCTAACGAGCATGGAAGCATTTATCCCCTCCTCCCAAAAACGCCCTTCCAACGGCAAGCCCTGGTTTAGCAAGGATTGTGAGCGTGCTGTCAAATCAAAAAATCTGGCTTACCGACAGTGGCGTAAAAACCCTACCACTGAGAATCGTACCATCTTTATTACCGCTCGAAACCAATGTAAGCTAACAATAGATCAAAGCAAAGAAGCCCATAACGTGAGGATCAAAAACAAACTTCTTGACTGTCCAAACGGATCAAGGTACTTTTGGTCAGTCGCTAAGGCCGTCAGCCAAAATTTTACCAAATCAACTATTCCACCTCTAATACGTCCCGATGGTACAATAGCATCCACAGCCGGAGACAAAGCAAACTTACTTGCTGAACTATTTTCTTCGCATTCCACTGTAGATTTCCAGGGAAGAACACCACCCGACATTCCTGCAGTTGAATCCGAAATGACCGAAATCGTGTTCCGTCAGCGTCCCGTCAAACGAATCCTGAAAGGACTCGACGTCAAAAAATCTACTGGTCCAGACGAAATTCCTATTATAGTTCTCAAGACATGCGCCGATGAACTAACACCAGTATTTTGTAGACTTTTCAACTTATCCTACAAAAAAGGAATATTTCCATCTTGCTGGAAGACGGCGCGAGTCCAGCCTATTCCAAAGAAAGGTAAGAGAACCCTGCCTAACAACTATCGACCAGTCGCATTGCTTTCAGTTATATCAAAAGTAATGGAGAAAGCTATTAACCAACATCTTCTAAAGTACCTGGAAGGCTTCAGCATCATCAGCGATCATCAATATGGTTTTCGGAAGTCCAGATCAACTGGAGATCTTCTAGCCTATGTCACCCATATTTGGAACAACGCAATCGAACATCATGGGGAGTCTCGGGTTGTTGCGCTGGATATTTCTAAAGCTTTTGATCGTGTTTGGCATGAGGGGCTTGTAAGTAAACTGCGATCCTATGGTATGCCCAGCCGATTCTGTGCATGGTTATCTAGCTTTCTTAAGGACCGCTCTCTGCAAGTGGGGATTGACGGATTTCTCTCAGACACCTTCACCATCAATGCCGGTGTTCCTCAAGGGTCCATATTGTCTCCCACTCTCTTCTTACTCTACATTAACGACCTTCTAGTGAAAACTAAAAACCCGATATTTAGTTTTGCTGACGATAGCACACTTTTCTCATCTTTCTCTTTGAATGCGCAAACATCGGCTGCCGACGCACATCTTCGCAGACAGCATGAAGTATCACGCCTCAACAAAGACCTGGAAGAAATTTTGGCTTGGGGTGACAGTAACCAAGTCGAATTTAACGCTAAAAAAACCCAGGCAGCAGTTTTCTCTAAAAAGGTTAACATTACAGAACCGGAAATAGTCATGGCCGGACACGCAATCCCACTGGCTTCATCTATTAATTTGCTGGGTGTCAATCTGGGAGGAAATATGTCTTGGCATAACCACGTTGTGGCAATCGCCAAGATAGCTTCTCAGAAGCTTGGCGTACTCTTCCGAACCAGAAAGTTGTATACACCTCAACAATTTTTGACACTATACAAAGCCCAGATTCGACCATCACTAGAATACTGCTCTCATGTCTGGAGCTCTGCACCCAAACATACTCTTCGGCTACTGGATTCCATCGAAAGGAGGGCTATTCGTCTGATCGGAGACCACGAGCTGACGAAGAACCTCGACAGCCTAGAACATCGAAGACAGGTTGGGGATTTGACTCTCTTTTACAGATATTTTCATGGAAGGTGCTCGGCTGACCTTGCCCTCTTAATTCCGCCCAGAGCGACGAATAGCAGAAATACACGACGAACCACTGCCGCCCATCCGTATGTGGTTAAGCTTAGTACTCCTCGAACTTCATTATTTAAAAATTCTTTCATCTGGAGGACTTCATCCTTGTGGAACGACCTTCCCGAGGTCGTTTTTCCCAACGAATATAACCTCCAACGATTCAAATCCAACGTGAATCGCTTTCTGCGCACACGCACCACTCCCAGAGTGCCCTAAAGGATTTTTCCTATAGTGCTTGTGTTTGATCATAAAAAAAAAAAAAAATTTTGTTCACTATCTGGAAAGACGGCAACCATTTAAGGATATATCCCGAACATTTGCGATGATTCCCGTTATTTTTCTACCTTAATCTGAATATTTTTTTCGTTTCAAAGTAATAAAGCTTAAATAAATCTCCTAGGAAACCAATATCATCCATGGTGTGTTATGTATTCGAAAAGATAATTTAATATGCTATCTTTTTAAATTAAAATATATAGGGTGTCCGTCCCATTTAAAAATATGAGGTTAGGTGCGATAACTTTTTAACCTGACCCCGTATACTTATTCTAAAAACGGCAAGTTATTAAACAATCATTATAAAGAAACTTCTGTATGAAACATTTTTCTGTATCTCTTTTACCTAAGAAAATATAGGGTAATTTTGAAATTTTCAATTTTTTGATTTTCCCCCGTATCTCTTAAGCGAGCGATAATTTTCAAATTTTGATTTACCATTTTAAATTTGAACAAAAAAGAGCACGTGACACCTATATTACTTTTTTGATAGCACTAACAATTACGGAGATATCTTATAAAAGTGTCGAAAATGGGATACCCTAATAATAATATGCGTAAAATATACAGCGAAGATTATATGGAAATGAACAAAGCTAACGATAAATCTGCTCAAAAGTTGTTGTCCTATCTTACCATCCGGTGTACGTAAAAGGTATAATCCTATTTTTTCCAAAACCACTTAAGGTGGAGAAAGAAAATGCGCAGAAGCCAAATGGTTAGTACACAATAATAATAATTCTAATTTGTACATTGTAAGATCTTTAAAAAATTCTTGTTAAAAAAACAATATAAAGGCTAAGCATTTTGATTTAATGACAAATCTATACTGGCGACAAAATTGAAAATGGTATACGAACATCCCATGCAGCTGGGAGAATAAACTAAATGAACCAAACTTATGACAAAAAAAATGTATTTTATGTTTCAACCAAAAATGATATATTTATTTATGAGATAATAAAGGTTTACAGGCTGAGGGTCTCTATAAAAAAATTAATTTCTAAAATATCTCAATCAATTTTCCTAACCTAAAATTCCCATTTTTTTACATTCTATTGCAATTTTGAACTAACTTTCATTCCAAATTATGATTTTTAAGTCAATTTAAAAGTTTAAGAAAATAAGAAGGTGTGATGAAATTAGTAATTGGTTAACGGAAACTTAACTCCGTTTCCGATATATCGAACCCTGGTCTGATATATCGAAATTTTATCGATATATTCAGAAAAATAGTAAGTGTAGTCGTTGCTGACTAGTTAGGGAAAACGAATTGGGAAATATTGGGCTTTGCAGCAAATGAAAGTGCACTCTTTAAAGTTGGTCCAAGCTTTCGGAAATCTTTATTTCCATCATCAGGGAGAAACTTTGTTGAGGTTGATCATGTAATTGTATAAATACATTATTTATAGTAACACAGCAAAACTTGGAGACACTGAAGTAGTAAACAGACAAAATCCTTTGCGGTTAGCAAACCAAAACAGACCAAAACGTAATACATTACTTTAAAAGACGACACAGATTAAAATTATTTTAATGAGTTTAAATTGAATGAATAAAATTATTTTAATCTGTGTCGTCTTTTTAAGTAATGTATTACGTTTTGGTCTGTTTTGGTTTGCTAACCGCAAAGGATTTTGTCTGTTTACTACTTCAATGTCTCCAAGTTTTGCTGTGTTACTATAAATAATGTATTTCTACAATTATTACATGATCAACCTCAACGAAGTTTCTCCCTGATGATGGAAATAAAGATTTCCGAAAGCTTGGACCAACGCACTTTCATTTGCTGCAAAGCCCAATATTTCCCAATTCGTTATTCAGAAAAATATATCGATATAAAAATATATCCCTATATTAAAATCGAATATACCATTGCTATCCTTAGTATAATAGAATTCTCGAAACATCGGTTGCTTTTAAAATTTCTTAGTATACTTCTTAAAGAAGGTAACCTATGGATGAAAATAAATGAAACACCATTATGGAAGCCGAGTGTACAAGATTTATTTAAAACTTAATTAAAGGTACATGGTACATTACATAGTACAAGTGGTTAAAATTATTGCAGTGTTGGTCTTACTGTTAGGAGGAATACCGTCTGGAATATTTTCACGGCACCATTTAAGAGATTTAAAAATAAAATAAAAGAGCTAGCAAACCTTTTACGTTCCTTGCTAGCTCATCAAAACAGAGTTATCATAAAATTTAGAAATTACGCCTATAAATTATCTATAATACTAGCTTTGGAAGTTTAGAACAAACGCTTTTATTATTTCTTAAAGATTTTGATATTTTACAAAAGTCAAAGAAAAATTTTTCTAGACCCGTTTCACCATTCTTAATATAAAGCAAATTTATTAGATATCTAATTTATTACAAATAAAACAATAACACACATACTTATCCCGCATAAAATACATATACATATTATTGCTATCTCGAAATGTCGAGATATATTTATTTAATAAAACTATAAAATATTTATTTTTTATTATGTGAATTTTGTGCTAATATTTTTAATCCGTTAGAATTGAAAATAGGTCCCTTCCTGGTTAGGACGAGAGTAATAGCGGAACCGTTTTTTAAATAGTAACGTAAAGGAACAATTTTGTTATGTAGATATTTTTTACTAATAACTTTATTAATTTTTACTTTCCTACGAAAATAGCCTACCAATTTTCTTACTAATAGAATATAAATAATTTTAATAATCTAATAATTAGCTATCTAATTAATATGACCATGAAATGTTAGAATATACTATGTACTTTCAGAACAGAAAAAGTTCGTTAGAATTTCTTTTTTGGTCATATTTTAATATTTAAAGAAAATTTAGTCGATTTTCCCCCATGCCTAAGCTGTTTGCCGAATATATGGAATCATCCAAAATAATAGTTGAAGTCAAGTATCAGTTACATAATAGTCATTTTATTGTTGTTTAATTTTTAAATTGTAATAATATTTAGAATTTATGTTAAAAAATAAAATATTGACCTGACTGTATACAAAAAATTAATTTTCTTCATATCTTGATAATATATATGACGAAGAAGTAATTCGAATAACGAACAGTTCCTAATGACATCTTTCTTATGAAGGAAACATTAAGGAAGTTGACTCTTAGGATAAATCTTAATCTTCTACAAGAAATATTTTTATAAAGAAAGACTTTTTGTTGAGAAATCAAAAATTAGTTCTATTTGTGGTATAGGTAAGATCAAGGGACACCTTGTATATTATACTTCTCAAAAAGATTCTTCATTAGAGTTAAGATTACAAATTTACTCTACGGGGTGTAACAAAGATACATTATATGTTGCCGCAAAAACCCGATCTTCCCAGGAAAAACTAGTTTTAGTCAATTATTGATTTAACTATTAAAAACTAGATTGTCTTATAATTTTAGTTGAAACAAAAAATCAGTTTGATAAGTATATGAACTGATAAAACTATAACCAACCTTTGATTTATATTGGTTGTGTTTACCGCTTAATTTAAACTTCGTTCATATAATTTTCGTTTGTATTACTTAATTCGTAATAAATTTATTTCTAAAGGATTAAATGAAAAGATATAAATAACCCTAAATAGGGAAAAAATATATTGTGCCTAATTTTTTTATATATTGTAAAACACATTTTGAATAAACACTTGAAAAAGTTAGTAAGAAAATATCGTTTTTTGTTCCAGCAAAGTAGACTTTTAAATTATTGGTAAGTGGATTTACAAGCATAAGAATTTTGCTTTGCTGTAACTGCAGGATAATATTTATAAACCGACGTTACTACCACAGCAATGATATACCCAGCAAAATGATTTATTGTTAAAGCTATTTTTTTTTGTCCCCTATGTAAGTGCCGTAGTTAAAATATTTATAACGGTAGTAAAGATCATCGCTCAGTGTAGAAGAAAAGAAATTCAATGCTACGGTTTCATTTGCTTGAGAAAAAGGGACTGGTTGGCGCGGGTTTGTTAGGGTTTTTACCCGGCTAGTAAAAATTAATTTTGACTAAAATTTTAAGTCAAAATTGAGAATGTTTGTTAATTCTAGTTTCAACTAGTTACATCTAGAATTAACTAAAATGTGTTTAGCCAAAACTATAATTAATTGAGAGCATTTGTAAATTTTAGTTTTAACTAGTTAAATCTAAAATTGACTAGGAAGAAATTTAAATCTAGTATTTCCTAGGAAAATCGGTTTTTACATATACAGCTATAGCCTCCCCCCCAGACTAACATTTAAAATTGGTGAGGTAAGGTTGAATGGCTTAGCACTCGGTAATATAAATTCGTTGCGTGACATTGACGTCCATACTTTTTGCAACATGAAGCCTTGTGGTCTAGAAATGAAGCCTCATCGTCTTGAAACGTCAAACTGGGATTATATATATTTTATCTCTCTCCACTTTAATTATTTTTATGTATGTATGATGTAGGTATTGTATTCTAATAAATAATGCCACCAAACATACAACAACTAATTTAACATTTATAATAATTAATTAACCTTTATCGAAGGCGGGAAATTTCTGACATTAGCGGTGCATTTGTTTCCGATTTCTTAAAGGTTATCTCTTTAAAATAATAAATTCTAAAAATTATTAATTAAGCAGTGGCTGCTATTCAGAGGAAGTGCCACTTTCTCGTAACGCTAACGACGCATAACGATAATTTGTCTGTTTAAGCATATTTTTCCTTGGTTCTTCCTCTATATTTTCGCACATGAGTCGCCACTGCAATTAAGTATTAAAGTTACTTGACATAATGTAAAGATCATCAACATTTCTGTTCTTTACCTGAATTCACACCTTACTGTATCAGTTTTTCTAGTACCATTTACTATAAATTATTTATCAAATTTAGCGATATTTGGGCGTGGTCAGAAAAATTTTCGAGCTTTTCTTAACCCCCCCTAAATCAAATTTTAGATCCGCCACTGAGTGTATCTGCTTGGTCATACCCGGTATAAATATTTAGGCGTAAGGAAGGGAGAGAGGATAAAATAGTAGCGGGAGCTCGCAGATATCTAAACATATTCCACGGCGAAGGAAAAATATAGATTATATTAATTAATTAATTATTTTTCACGAATCTACCAGGGTTTGAAGCAAAAAATCAACGTATAATACAAAATGCTAAAGAATACTTATCAGTAGCCTTTTTTCATATTTTGTCGTAGAAGAACTAGTCTCAATAACTTTAAAAACTCCCAAACAAATTAACGAACGCCAGAATAAAATTGCAATGAATTCCTTACAACGAACTTATCGTACTACAGCGTACTTAGGTTGTTTTTAATTAGTGTTGGGAAAGAATTGTTACTATCAGAATCGAGTACACAAGAATCGAGAACATTCAAGAATCGAGTACTTATCTGATTATAGAGTACAAGAGTGACCGATTCTCTTATTTAATATTTCGATATAGGATTAATTCGAGTCGACAACATGACACCGAGATCGAGCGCTACCATCTAGCATACTCGGTGTTCGTCGGACTCGATATTATTCCTATTCGATAACTAATCCTCGTCGGTATCGTCATCGCGAATCATAAAATGTGTGAAACGGGTGGGGTGACTCTAGGTGGATGCAACTTTTACGATTTTAATTCGTGTTGGGAAAGAATCGTTATTTTCAGAGTCGAGTACACAAGAATTGAAAACTATCAAGAATGGAGTATTGATTCGAGTACCCAGTACAAGTATAAAGGTGACCTTAACCGCGTATAGGTACTAGCAAAAATATGCATAGTATAAAAAATTAAACAAGGAAGTTCGATCCATCCTATTTCATCCCTGTTTTCATTCAGCTTCTTATTCAGATGCGGAAACAGTTTTGGTTTTGCAGGTAGACTAGTTCCAAATCGAATCGACCGAGAGTGTAATGTCATTTATCTATATTAGCTCCGTACTTGAACACCGTACTCGGATTTCGAGACAACTATCCAAGTACAGGGAGTACTTTAAAGAATCGAATTCTTCTTCGATTCTTGTGCTCGAGTACCGCATCACTATTTATAATCAATAGATACAGGGTGTTATGGAAATGACGTATTATATTTAAATTGGTGACTCGTGGGGTATCCTAGAGAAGCGCTACATATATTTTTTTTTAAATCGAACGTTTAAAAAGTGGGGTAATTCACCCCTAAACCCACCCGGTTACTCCTCGGCACATTCATATATGATCATATTACATTGCCAAGCTGTGTAATCAACAGATGTTCAAGCCCAATGTTGCCAACTGTGTAGAAAATAACTTTAGATTCTTATAAAAATAATATTTAGTTTACCTAGTATCCAAATAGAAGTGAATCCAGGTGCCAGTACACTAGCAACACCAGGGCATAGAGACATCTTCAGGTTTCTGTTTCTTTTTCTATGGGAAAAGCTTTATGCTCATCACGTACCCTGATGATAATGTGGAACTGCATAATAAGCTTATACCCACTAAACCCCATTCGGCCTCTTGTATCCAATCTCTCGGAACATTTGCACTAAATCACTTAAAGAAATATGCACTTATTAGATTACACAAAAGCAATAAATACTAACGCATAATTACACTTTACAATAACCTACCGTACACATAAAACAACAGCACTATAGGATACAAATTATTACGCAATAGAAATTCAGAAATAATAAAAACGCTAATTTCTAATGACCTAATCAAATTTATTAATCCTTTATTGAAGAAGAATGATGAAATAATTATGTTGATAGACCCTTCCATCCCTTTAAAATAAATAGTCTCGTCCAACCAGCGCGGTTGCCATTTCCGAGACTATCATTATAAAGAAAACCATTACAGAAGGAAATTCTTCATTTTATGAATATAACCTTATAAAACATCGAAAGTGTGGCAACGCTGTATTTTTTAAGTATAAACCCCAGTCGAGTAACAAAGAATATGCAACCGTTTCTGCTGATCAGCTGTTCCTCCAAAATTAGCCGGCCGATTTCATACTGCTGTTTCAAGCAGATTTGTGTGTTAAATTGTATATTAATACTTAAACCCGAGTTTAAAGTTAAAAGTTATTTGTTCTTTTCGCGACGGCAGTGCCCCAGTCCAGTAGTTCAATATTGATCGACGGAACCAACGTGTTACAGACAATAAGGGCGCACTTTTGTCTACACAGTAGCACTTTAAAATACTAATTCAGATTGAACGGTGCTTAGATGTGTTGTGAGGCGAAAACTATGTGATTTTGTGATGTGAGTACTTGATGTTTTTTATAAATTAAGTCCGAAAAGGTAAATAAAATTGGATTTTTTTTTTAAAGGGTAAGTGACATTTATAAACTTTTAAGTTGTCCAGATCTGACGGGTGTCGTTCGAATTGAACAAATGAGAACATACCTGACCATTTAAAAACTCCGCGGCGTTTCTTTCGAGTCAGTTCAAATTTATAAATCAGAGATTGTTTCCTAGCAAACTGAACTGAACGTAAAAGTTTATAATAATGTACCCTGAAAAATAAACAACTTGCAATCTGTCAAACGCTTATTGACTTTCTAAAGAGTTTACCCTGAAGATATGACAACACTGTTGACATATGTTGCTTTGTTTACCTTCCTGACAGGGGCATCACATGGTCATTTTTGGTTTGACATTAGGTCATGTACAGGGCATATTAAATTAAAGCGCCATTTTTGGATATTTTTCTTCAATTTGTTTTCATCTCAGGAATTGCCGATTTAAATATAATACGTCATTTCCATAACACCCTGTATAATGTGGTAGTAATTACTATAGTTTAGGGTTGTCCTAATCACAGGATATTTCAGATAGCGCAATAAATTTATATTCGTTGGCGAGGTATTTTTTCTCGTTTGGAACCACTGTGTGTCGTTAATAAGAATAGTAAATTAACATTTCTCGAACTAGCTCTGAAGAAAGTAGGTACCTACTACTGGCTTAAGGGAAGTGTATTTGATATTTTAGTCTTAAATGTCTTGAATACTTCAAAACACCATTGTTATTATTTCCTGGCCAACAAACGAAAAAAAATCTATTTGCACAATTCGATTGCGTATTCAATTCGAGCGTCAAATACAAAATTTTGAGTCGTGAAGCTGCACTAAAAAAATGTGTAATAAAGCATTTAAATTCACGATTATATTTGTTGTGAAAACTTTTGTAACTAAATACCGTTGTTATAAAGTAGAACTTAAATAAACCATAATAGGAAAATAATTTTTGGCATTAATTAGCGCACTAAAAATAATTATTTTTTTTTCGTATTTTAAAGTAAAGTAAAGTAAAATTTAATAAATACATATATTGAGAAGGTTGAGGATTCAGATCGGTTCTAATTGGTTCGTAAATTGTCTAGAGTTGCCCAGTTGTATTGTATTTAGCTTTACGTCTATTTATGGCCCATCGTATTATATCATAATCTAATAATAATTTAGTTCGCTTCTTGAGAATCGGAATAGAATTTCAAAATTCTATTTGATTGGTGGCTGTTACACTACTATTCTGATTGAATTTAACAGGCACAATTCATTATTGATGACTCTCGTCACATCCTCTTTTATTAATAATTAAATAACTCATTGAGAATCCGACCTAAATCTGTTTTTATCAAAATAGATTAACCTTAATATTCAAGAATTATTAGTTATTTTTATTTACTTATTTAAGAATGGACGAAGTGATTTTAGAAAAATTGAATTTAGAAATTGAGCGAATAGTTGTTTCAAAAGATATAACTTTTTATATATAGGTAATTTATACAATATAATACTTAATTTAAAATCATGAAACACTAAAAATGTTGCTCGAATCTTTATTATTTTAGTAATTTTCCTTCCTGGAATCAATGTCGTAAAAATATAGGGTACTAACTGTGATAATAATCTATTATATTTTACATTTTTCACGCAAACGTGATGAAGTAGCATTGGGTTTGTTGCTGAATATTTTTCTGTTGCTATTGTCATAAAATACAATGTAATACATTTAAATGAAACAAGTCATTACAATTTAGTCGAAGTGCAACACAAAACTCCAATGTGAATTTGGTTTGAAAATAGAAAATACATGTTGAGAATTTTATCATCATTGCGGTACTTAATCTCGATAAAACAATGAATATTTACAACTTTGGTAAGTTTCTTGTTTTTGTGACATTGAAAAAAAAATTAAAAGTACCGCCAACAAGCCCCTATTCACATAAATAATTTAGTTATTTATATCGGTAGTATCGAATAACGTGAATAACCTGAATAAACTTTCTAAACGTGCAACTCTATTTATAATTAATATTTTAAGACTTTCTTGTAATTTTTAGTATTTCATAATTATATTTTGCAAAATATCTACGTTAGGAAGTCTATTACATCGCTAGGATTAGAAAATCTATATTTTTGTTCTTACAATATGTACAATTTTTATTAAAAATATAGCATAACCTATAACAAAATATATGAAAACGACATTTTTATTTAATTTTGATACAATATGATATTATCAAATACTAAATATTGAAATAATATTATACATTACTAAAAGAAAATGTCCTCGTCCATAGCTACAACGGCATTCACTCAAGATTTTATTGACCAAATTTGTTATATGCGAGTTTAAACCCGAATCCTTCTAAACGGCAGCCAAGTTACATAGATTCACAAGTTTATGATAGCTGTTCTCATATATTATAGATGTTACGGTTAAAGTGTTTATTTGGCTAGTTTATAGACTAGCTGAATAGTCTATAAACTAGCCAAGTAAACACTTTAACAATAACATGGTTGTGTGTAAATGGCTACCATTAGTATATAAATGTTAATATATGTCAGTACAGTTAGTGACAATACTAGAGTTCTAGATAAGGTTATTGAGATTACTCTCACTAAACTTTTCTTATTCATCCGATATTTTCTGGAAACAAAAATAATTTTTAAATTCAAATTAATAATTCAGGGAATGTCTAGAGCGGTTAATTTAAACCCAATTTAAATTGCGACCCTAGATCTTTATATGTAGGATATAACTTGATAGATAAAACAGCAATAACATCACTTAGTCAGTGCCGGTTTAAAGTGCTTTTGCGCCCGTTGCTACTTGCGACGGGAATCCCCTCCGCCTTCTTGTCAGGGTTGCCAACTGGCTTTTACAATTTACTCTCAAAACTTTTTCCAATTACTCATTTTACTCACATTAGGATGGCGCTTTTGTTTCATTTCATTTTATTTTACTACTGTACCAAATACCTGTACCTTTCTTTTAGTAAATTTTATTTTTTTCTGTATGCCGAATATTATGTCTCGTAAACTTTCTTCCACAAATATGGCATAAATCACGCAAATCACGTATAAAATCCATTTTGTTTTTAAAACCAACTACCAAGAATATACGTTGATCTCCCGATTACTCGCAATAAAAATGCCCTTTCCTCAAAAAATGACTCACAGTAATACACACACTAGTAAAATACTCACAAATGTGAGGAATTACCTACAAATTGGCAATCCTAGGTCTTATTGTGCTTAGGTATACTGACCTAACAGGTTAACCGCCCGATACGATAGCTCCCAATAGTTTAAATCGCGGACACCTTCCTAGCAGGTTTACCGCCATATGCTACAGCACCCATGTAAAACCGGCACTGCCTACCTTAAATCGATCCGGTCCCACAAATACTGGGGGTTGAATTTTCAACCACATCGACTAGAAAGGGAACTGACAATATTCTTACTACATTCCACACATTCAACTTTCGACTTCAAAAAGCCGACTTTTCCCAAAACTGGAATGTTATGATAATTGTAACGACTACATAGTTACTACAGTAAAGTAGAAATTTACGAATTTAAGGACAAATACGGTTACAAATTTCATAAACAATATCATACTGTTAAATACTGCTAAAACATAATTGTCAATCAAAAATAGTCGAAGGCAAAATGAACAAAGTGGGAGTTAATGGAAGTAAGTTTTGAAAGTCGGTTTCTAATAATGCTCATTTAAAAAAGATACTTTATTCTATTAGACGTATTTGAAAATTCATCTCCCTTGCCGATAAACCTTGAATGTTGCTACATACATAGAACACAGAAAAGTATTATTCTATAAGGGTAAAATACAGCGAAATGTTTCTGTACAGCTGAAATAATTAATTTTAAAATTTGCTAAATGTTCCTTCACATTTCTACACACAAAAATACAAAATAAAACAATTAACTTATATTTTATATGACACAGATTTATTTTAATTATATAACCAACAATATTTTAAGTATTTTATTACAATAAACTTGCAAAATTGTAATAAATTAAAACTTATTACTTATTATTAGGATATCAAAATAAATTATATAATATATATAATTTTTTCGGGTTTGTTCGGTATTGTGTAAAATCTAATATTAAGCGAATTTATCCAACTGTATTTTAACTACAAATTTACTAAATTCATTGCAATACAATACAGATTATTGTTGTTTATAGAAAACTGAGAAAGTAAAGATACAAACTTATCTAGAACTATCTAGCACTTAAAAATTATTGATCTTACTGAATTTGAATTTATTACAAAAAAAAGATAATTCTTCATCACTACTTCAATTTATTTCCATCATCAAGTTACACACAAATACCTAGCAACCTTATGAATACTATGCATATGCACATATTACAATAAAATTAAACACAGAAGAAACACTATACTGTTCATCTTATTTTGCATAATTAATAGATTCCAAAAGTTTGAAACTATTTTCAACATAAATGCACACATGTAATAATAATAATAAAATTTGATGCTGTCCTATGCTTTTTGTCAGTGATAGAACTGAATTAAGTGATAGAAGTCTGTGGGACTTCCATCGTCTTTATTTATTTATAACACAACGTTTCAACTGGTAAACATCTCCAGTCGTCTTCAGGTACTGCAAAAATATGACATGTAGGAATTTTCTATGCATATTTGAATAACATATTGTATAATATGTAATATTTAAAAAATATAATATTGTAAATATATCTGCAGTATTATACATACAGGGTTCGGCAAATGTTCCGGAACGGCTTAATTGCAAGAGAACGAAAAGTGATATCAGATCCGGGATTGTTCGGGTTTTATACCAAATTGAAATACCTTATACCATGATCAATATAGCGATAAAATATTACGGAATAACATTTGGTTTAAGCAAGATGGAGCGCCAACGAATATTGGTATACATATCCAAAACTATCGGGATGAAATGTTTCCTGGAGAGATGTAACACCTTTAGATTTTTCCCTTTCAGAAAGCCTTGGATACTGTCAGGTGGCTGAAGGACGACATTTTGAACGTTTAGTTAACTACCTTTTATTTTAAATGATCGTTTATATAAAAATTATTATTCATTCTTTTAAAATGAAATGTTTTGGTTTCCTCGCTTATTTGTCAATATGCCGCGAAACAATTGCATTTAGACATATGATATGTTATAGAAAAAATGGTTAACATTTTTTGCGAATTCAGAATAACTAATAATATACAGGGTGTTCCATTAAAAAAAATTAAATATCGGGTCACCCGACAGTTGACGATGTTACTGACATATGGAATGCACAATCAAATAGTAAAATTTTAGTACTGTCAATTTTCGAAAACCCAGATCTGTTAACAGTTTTCGTTGTCCTGTAATTAAGCTGTGCCGGGACATTTGCCGAACCCTGTATAGATATAGCTTAAATAAATACATTCAATAATTATGGATCTTTTGAAGTTGCATTCGGAATTTCTTTCTTTTGTTTGCATACTTAGTGTTTAATATGGTGGATAAGCAAACAACAAACTTTTTTTTAATTATGCATATTTAAAAAAAAATAAGGTTAAGTAATTTATAGTTATTCTTTAGTGAAAGACATAAGGTTATTTAAACTAAAAGTCGATCCGAGTGTAAATACTTTTAATATTTTAGTAATAACAGCTAGGTTTCCTCTGGATAAATGCGATTAAAAATATTTATTCACAGAAAAATCGACTTACGAAAGTAGTGCAATTTTAATAATTTAGAAATCTTAAACTTTTAAAAGCAGAAAGTACACAATATCACTTTTTATTGCTTTTACATATAATAAATAATCTGGGTTCTAAATCCTTTATACATGGGAAAAAATTACATACAATATATTATTTGAACTATTAATTAGTTTAAAAGCTATGTCGACTTTTAACATATCTATACTTAGTTGTTTTGAGTCCACTACGATTCAGCATAAAATTAATTTTACAAAACTATGTATAAACGTACAAACTATTATCAATATTCGGGTATGAGTCAGTTAAAAAGCTTTAAAAGTTATTAAACATTTTTATTCTGATTCTGATTAATTTTAATCACTTAGTCATAAACTTAAAATCTGGACTGAAGCTTACTTGCCATAATCTAGAGGTATTAAAATGAATGTTTTATACAAAAAAAATTTTATATCGCCTACTACCATTTTAAATTACGAGTTGTACGAGTAAAATATTATTCTTCGGAATTTAATTCTTTTTAACAATCATTACAAAAACGCTTTTGTCTTAAAATCTCGAAAACACTGTATTATTCTTGATTTTTCCATCTAATAATGTATAATTTGTACATCCATAATTTATATTTACAAAATATTCAGGGTGTTTGGTATTTGGCCAAACTTGAGGGTGTTATTCCTTCCCAAATTTAAGCCAAAAAGTTTATATGAACATAGGTTCTAAACGGAATTGTTTTCATTATACAGGGTATTCGGAAATATATTGCTTTTAAAAAATGCAAAAGCCTTTATGTAAACTTGCATTTCTGTAGTGCTATTAAATTTTTTTTTTAAAATTGTACGGCACTCTTACTTTCAAAATATTGCATAACTAATGTTATGCATAATTTTATATTTTTTAGTTTTTATCAAAAACAGTTAATGTGTATAAAATTCCTTTTGCATTCTGCTCTTCTCAGATCATACATAACATTAATTCTTCAACGAGAGTTAAATGTTGTCAAATTGTTGTTATTTCTTACCTTATTTTACAGGCAGATTTTTTAATAAATAAAACTATACAAATTTTAGGAAAAATGGTTATTTGAAAAAATATCTCTCGCAGACGAAAGTAAGAAAATTAGATAGGTACCTAGTTCTCTTAATATTATATTGAATAAGAGCTGCGTTTGTAAAAAAATCAGTTTTTACTAATGTTTAAAAAATATTGAGTAAGCGCACTACTACTATTAGATTATTTTTTTTTACATTTACAATTATTTTTATAATGCATGTCCCAAAAATATGTACACTAAGATAGTCCTTAGTTTATATATGCAACTTTTTGAAAATTATACAGGGTGATCCAAGATGGGTGATGAGCGGCCGTATCTCCTGAACCATACATGCTACAACTTTGGGGTAAAAAATTTATTAAGAAATATGACCAAAAAAATTACCTGGAAAATATTTCTAAGTTCGTAATTTTACCGCTAGGGGGCGTAATCGCTATGCTACGATACAAAACCCTTACTTTCTGCTAATATCTTCAAAACAATGTAGGTCGAAAATTAACTTTTTATAATTT
Source organism: Barypeithes pellucidus (assembly GCA_963991005.1). NCBI lineage: Eukaryota > Metazoa > Arthropoda > Insecta > Coleoptera > Curculionidae > Barypeithes > Barypeithes pellucidus. Next base: position 45,279,487 of record OZ022560.1, read on the forward strand.
CCGTAATATCCTCTATAAAATTTATGATAACAATTTTTTTGTAGTTACTATGGTAACGGAGGGGGGAAGGGTAACAACTAAATATACTGAAAAGGCCGTAACTTCGGTTTGCATTACCCAAATTTAACGAACTATGGCTTGTTTTAAAGAACTTTTCGTCCTGATTAAACGTTATTATTAATAATTTGAAAATTAGTTCGTGCGGATGATAAAAGAGGGCGTTTTTTTTTTAAATATTTCTTCTTCCGATTTCTTGAAAAATTTAAATGCAAACAGTCATTCATTTTAACTCTATTTTATAGCTCATTTGTTACTAAAAATTGCGGTGAAAACCGGAGGTCGTTATCTTTTGTCTTTTAAAAGTTATCGCAAAAATAGTGGGAAACTATAATTTCAGTTTGGCTTTGACCAATATTTTGCTATTTTCCTATATGAAAACGTTGAAATCCTAGAAAAAAAAGCCCTTTTGGCCTAATTACTCATATTAGTAATTCATATTAAGTTATGTTTTTAATTAAATTATGTTATTTTTGTTTTTATTTTAGTTATTTATCTAAAAAATACAATTATAATCCAAGTGTTCCATTTATTGCCATAGCGGCCATGGACAATTGCGAAATAAAACAAAAGAATAACCTTGTTATTCCGTGCTAAATTATATCTGACAGTCTCTGTTACTGTCGTGACAATTAAGTATATTTTTATGAGAGAAGTGATATTTTTTAAAGAAAAATGTTTTTTACAAATGAAGAAGCCTACGATATGTTAGCGACTTATTTTCAAATGTTTGAAAACCCAGTTTTGGCTTCGAGGGAATACGTTATCCTCATAGAGTTCACCATTCTAGAAAAGTTTTTCAGCGTTCAGCCAATTCTCTCTTTAAGAAAACAATCGCCCTGCAAGATCGCAGGATATACTTATTAACGTATTGGCATATATTCACGCAGAACCCCATATTAGTATTAGAGAAATTGTCAGGGATTTAGGAGTTTCTTACGGTACAGTTCAAAGAATCCTTCGACAAAAAATTTCATCCGTACCATATAGTACTACATCAAGCCCTAAGTGTTGCCGATTTTGACAATAAATTGAGCCATTGCTATTGGCTAAAAAATATGATTAGAGATAATCCCTATCTCAGGTATTATGGACATTACTAATACTGGAAGAGTAAACCTGCACAATATGCACTATTCGCGTTGGATGCGTGAATAATGTTGATAATCAACATCGATGGTCAGTTAATGTTTGGTGTGGGGTTATAAACGGAATGATTATCGGTTCATATTTTTGAAGGTATTTTAAGAGGTGAAATGTACCTACATTTTTTACTGTTTGATTTGCCAGGACTACCTATTGGAAAATGTTCCTTTAGATGCAAGACGAAGCAGCTCGATGGGTGCCCCGCTCATTATTCACTTGTGGTACGGAATTTTATTGACGAACATTTTCCAAATAGATGGATTGGCATGGGAAGTGTATTTCCCTGGCCGGCCAGGTCCCCCAACTTGACATGTTTGGATTTTTATTTGTGGGGCAGAGTTAAAGATATTGTTTACAAAGTCCGATCAACCACAAGAGAAGATATGATTGTTCGAATTAGAAATGTTTTAAATAATTTACCTCGGGTTACAAGCAGCCGTCATTTCAACAAGAGAACGACGCAATGCAACGATTGCAAATGATGGAAAACAATTTGAACAGTTAAAATAAATTGTTTTTATTACATAATTTATTTATTCTTTTGTTTTATTTGGCAATTATCCATTTTCTGGGATTTCAACGTTTACATAATAATATAGGAAAATAGCAAAATATTTGTAAAAGCCAAACTGAAATTACAATTTCCCACTATTTTTGCAATAACTTTTCAAAGACAAAAGATAACGAACTCTGGTTTTCGCCGCAATTTTTAGTAACAAATGAGCTATAAAATAGAGTAAAAATGAATGGCTGTTTGCATTTAAATTTTTCAAGATATCGAAAGAAGAAATATTTAAAAAAAAAGCCCTCTTTTTCCATCCGCACGAACAAATTTTCAAATTATTAATAATAACGTTTAATTAGGACGAAAAGTTCTTTAAAACAAGCCATAGTTTGTTAAATTTGGGTAACGCAAACCGAAGTTACGGCCCTTTTAGTATTTTTAGTTGTTACCCTTCCCCCCTCCGTTACCATAGTAACTACAAAAAAATTGTTATCACAAATTTTATAGAGGATATTACGGAAATTATAAAAAGTTAATTTTCGACCTACATTGTTTTAAAGATATTAGCAGAAAGTAAGGGTTTTGTATCGTAGCATAGCGATTACGCCCCCTAGCGGTAAAATTACGAACTTGAAAATATTTTCCACCTAATTTTCTTGGTCATATTTCTTAATAAATTTTTTACCCCAAAGTTGTAGCATGTATGGTTCAGGAGATACGGCCGCTCGCCACCCATCTTGGATCACCTCACCCTGTATATATATCTTTATGTATATTTGAATTGGATAATCAGTTTTCTAAAAATAATTTATTGGTTCCCCTTTCATGCTTTTATTTTTTTTTATCGAATTGAAATGAAAATTTAGCTTCCTTTTAAGACAATACGTCAAAATATTTGTAACGGGTGTGCTTTTCTTGATTTAGCGCCATTTGTTAAAGATTTTGTAAGCTGTTTTATATGGCATTTTTTTTACTTCTCGAACCCTAAAGATGAAGCAACACATGTAGCCTTTCATTATCAAACTTGTTGTTCGGATTTGTTCGTTTGTTCGTTCGGTCTACCGACATGAATCAGTAAATGACATAGTGGTTTTATACTATAAATATTAAGCGGCGAGCAAACACATCTTGGTTTAAAATTGTTCAATTTTCGAAAAAGATATCAAACTAGTGATTGGTGGTGGATGGATATTAGACGTTTATGAAGAACGTTATGGAATTATGAAAAACCATGTATTTTATTTTTTTAGAATCCCTATTAATTTCTTAATAACTTTCCTGAAAATTGTCTTATACACATCTGTTCTCGTTGTCGAGATTAATATAACTAAACATTTTTTTTGATAACATTCCTTCAAAGAGGGCTGATGTTTTTGAATTCTGACAAATTAAAGAACTGAAATTCCGTCAGGAATCAGGTAATACCCAGAGGCCATTCACTCTATTTATTTGGAAGAATAATAAAGAGTATGATTTTTTTCCATTATTATATCTATGGTCTTAAAAGCTCTTGAAATTATATGTAATATTGATATACCTATCTAGAATAGTTTTTGACTTATAAGTATTTATTTAGCAAAATATATTATCACATAATTAGATATTTTTTGAAGTCACAAAAAAAATATTTGATTTTCCCCTTGTATGCTCCAACGTAGATTTGGTAGAATAATCTTAAGCTTCTACGAATATATTTGTGATTGTTAATAATTAATTTTGGTAAATAAATGAGTCCAAACTGTTCGAGATAGGTATAGCAACATCACACGTGGAAAAACAATTTCAAGAGCTTTTAGGATCATAAATAAAATATAAGGTGTTACATACAAATAAACAGAGGAAAAAGGAAGCAGAGTGAAAGTACTCTGGGTATTACCTGACCAAAACCAAATTTTAGTGCGCTAATTTGCCATAGTTCAAAAATATCAACCTATTTTGAATGACATGTTTTCCAAAGAAAAAAAATGAAATTAATTATTCTCCAGAACTATAACAGAGAAGTATAGGAAAATGTTAAACAAAAATTATGAAGATATTAATAGGGATTAAAAAAAAACAAAACACAGGGTGTTCCATTTAGATTATCAAAGAGCTAATACCTTCTAGTAGAAGCGGCAGCACTACACCTTTTAAAAGAGAGAGCATGTCCACATGTTTCAAAGCAATGCATTGATTTATAAACGTATAATATAGGCCATCCACCATCACCATGGTAATTCCCATGAAACGAAATTGTATCACCATATAGAACGTTCAATTATAGTTTGAAAATATAAACAAATACAAAACCTGAACAAACCCGAACAATATTTAGAATAGTTTCTTCGATATTCTGTGTGGTTAACATTTCTATTATCCACGGAAAAAGAATAATTTAAATTATTACATGTTTTTGAAGAATTCAGTATTTTTGAGTTATTTAATTTTAATTAATTTCTTGTCTGTTTGACCATGTAGTTGTTTTGTCAATATAATATTTAAGTTAAATTAATGTTTAACACGGAAAAATTAAAATAGTTAGGTATTCAAATATAGATTGCATGGAAAAATAATATTTCAACTCTATCCAACCGATAGAGAAAGCTTTGTTTCCTGGGTTATGATATTATTTTTCCGTATATTATATAACTACCATCTGAAAACGAAAATAGATTTCTGTGTTCTTACGAAAAATAATTAGAATAAATTGGTCTACTCGACTGTATTCTAGTTTAGTGTCAATATTTGTCAATGTTTAGTGTCATCAAAATCTGTGTCGAAATGTGTCAAAAAAGTGGTTCAAACCTGTGTGTGCTATTCTTTGCTCTGTTAGGCGGGTATTTGTGATTTTAGATACTATGTTGCTGACCTTAAAGAACTAACAATATAAGTATACATTTTTAGTGATACCATTACTATTTTTGAAAGAATATACAACAATATAGGCTCTGCTGTTTCCTATGAGCATACAGACAACTGTTGCATTTTGCTTTAATGTAAAAAGTGTATGAAAATATCGGTAAAAAAGTTTTTATCATGTGTGTTAAAAATAAATTGCTAGGGTACTACGTCAATATGACTTATGAGACATCATGTAATACTTCCGTCAATGCCACTATCCTTATGAGACATCCTATGTAGTTACCACAAATAAATATGAATAAGAAAATTTAAGGCTCTGTCCTTTTATTGTATAATATTTTGTAACCCTGGCCGATATACCAAAATATCGATCAACAAGAAAATTCTTCCAGGAATATTGTGGACAGACCAGTATTTAACAAGAATAATGTAAATCGATATGGAAACATATTTCTGATTGACGAATAAAGAGCAGAAGAATATAAGGAAAAAGCGATTGATATTCTCATCAAAAATATTATCTTCATAAACATTGGTACCAAAGAACAAATGAAGAAAATTAAGCTGGACAATCCTATAGCAAAATTTTGTCTTATACCTCAACAATGAAAATATTTGTTCTTGTCATTGGAGTCATTCTATACCCCGCTGTATGTAGTATGTATTCATTGATATTAAATAACTATCTCAAAATTTTTTTAAGTTCCTTCTTTTAGAAACCTCAAAACTAACCTGAATTATTTCTTGTCAGTTTAATGTAATTTTATTAAACATCATTACTTAATAAACTATTTTGGGTACAAGTCTGGTCAAAAATAAGAAATACTAAACTAAAATTATATGGAATATAATCCTACAAATCGCAGCGGGTGACTTTTTATTTTTAATGAATGTTGAGCAATTATTTTTAGTTCATAATAGAGTAGAAAGTGATAGTAGTTTTCCAACCTTATTAAACGGCAGTGAGAAGTCATGATTGTGACACTGATAGTACCTTCTGCAGTAATCTTAATAAGTCGATGTTTAATTTATGTCAAAGTCAACATTAACCGGGCTTATTGGTATTCGCGATTTCCTTACACAGATTTACATTACATGCATTTCATATACATAGTTATTTTCATTGTACTGGCATCACTAATTATTAATAAGTGAAAAAAGCAGAAAAATATTAACCCCGCATAAATCGTGCTTTCAGATCACCAAAAATTTTAATCCTGAGCCTCTTCTTCCCGCTCATAAGTCAATCCAAAATCTCTTAACCCAGCTTCGATGTGATCCACTAGTGGGGAATCCTCGGGGACGTTCGGATTTTTGTATGATGTGAGAAAATGGCAGGTTCCCGTGGAAGTGCCGAGATAATCTTTTGGAAGGCAAGACCGATCGCGGGCTTCGAATGTAAATCCAGGTGTAGTTATCAGACGGCTGAAAAGAAAATTATATTAATTCATTTTTATCACAAAACAATGAATTCATAAATTTTTATTCTAGATATCAAGCAAACTAAATATTTAAAATGACAATAAAATTATTACTTATGAAACAGGTTGGTTAATCTAGGTAGACCACTCGCTAGTATATACAGTAGCTAGCCAAACTGACAAAATATTTTATCCACATCTTCGCTCAAATGTTTACCATTTCTAAGAATGTTTACAAACATGTCATATAATTTTAAATATCTTTTGGAAAAAAAAAATATTTACAAATCAGAGATGGCTGTTATGGGAAATATTAAAATTCTGGAAGTTTAGTTACAGGTAGGTAAAGAAACTCATAATCTGCTCCACTAGTTTAATTACAAAATTAAAAACCATACATGTTTCCAAGGTTCAAACCTTCATCTTCAGTGGAAAATACAAGGACATTAGAAGACACTCATGACATTGTTCAAACTAAGCAAAGCAGGAAAAAGAAAAAATCATTTTATAAATTATAAAAATTAGTTAAAAATTAACGTTTTATTTTTAAAAAATAAATAGAGTGCATTATTTAATTTTGAACTTGATGTAAAATTTAATCATTTTGTAAAAATGTAGGCAGGTGGACCAAGATGAATAAAATTTGTATAATTTATAAAGGGATTTTTTCGTTTTCCTGCTTTGGTTAGTTTAAATAATGTCATGAGTGTCTTCTAATGTCTAGTGGAGCAGATTATGAGTTTCTTTACCTACCTATAACTTCACTCCACTTCGATATGGACTACTTAAAAAAAAAAAAAATTTAGTTACGCTAAAAGTCTCATTTTTGACTCTGGGTTTTCAAACTTTATTTTAAACATATTTATATAGCAGCAACAATATTGAGTTTTGTAGGATTTTCAAAACTCTGGAGGTTTATATTATACCACAGGAAAGCAAAAAGTTTGAAAATGCTATTGATTATGTACAGGATGTCCTAAAAGATACACGAAAAGCTAAATTGTGGCAAAGTTGCAGAATTTGGAGCTTAAGTTAATGCCGATGAGAAATTAAGAAAATTCCGACTACTTCCGGAGATATTTGGAAGAACCAAAAATTTCATTATCTGTTTTTGTTTTCTTATGATGTTATTTTTAAACATATTGAAAAATGGAAAACACTTTATGCAGGCGCTTTTTATGCTGCATTTAAAGATAGTTTCTAATATAAAAAGGGACGTTTCGGTTTTCAGATCACCATCAGGTCAAATTTTTTAAATACGGACCTGAAGTTTAGATATGACTTTTGAATTATTTCGTTCCCCAAAACATAATCCAATAACTATCAAAATTTCACCATTTTGAACCCAAGAGACATCATCAGCAACTTTTTTTTTTTGCAATGTTTGAAAAATATGCTACTCAAACCAGAAAAAAAGATATTTAATAAGCAATATTTTGGGCAACAGGGGAATTTTACAATAAGTATAGTAATTAAAATAATATTTCTAAAATGTTTAATCTAACAAAGACAAAATATTTTTAAAAAGTGAAATTGCAAGAAAAATTAATTATTCAACGTGCAATTTATAAAACCAGACGGTCAACAGAAAAATATATTGAAGCAGAAGGATTGCAGTTTGAATACTAATATAAATTTCTTTGTTATAAAAATCTCACTTTTTAAAAATAATTTTTCTTTGTTAAATAACTATTTTAGAAACTTTATTATTATAACACTTACTGTAGAATTCCTTTGTAGCCGAAAAAATTACTTATTAAATAAATTTTTTCTGGTTTGAGTAGCATATTATTATGTTTCAAACATAATAATGTCAGCATTGTATTGCAAAAAATATAAGCTGCTGATGATGTATATTGGCTTCAAAATGGCGAAAATTTGGTAAAATGTTATTGGTTTATATTTTGAGGGAACGAAATAATTCAAAAAGTAATATTTCAATTTCAGGTATGTACGTATTTAAAAATTTTGAACCGAATTACCATGGAACACTACTAAATATTTTTAGGTTAGTCACTTCAATTTTTAAAATGTAATTTATACTACTTATTTTTAACTTTTTAATATTTAATGATGATTCTTTGTATTCTAGGTAAGAAAAAAGTTTTAGGGGTTTTTCTTTCAAATTGTAAAATATCAATTTTAGGTCTGATGATGCCCATTTAAGGGGAAACAACAATTTTAATGCGACAACGACTTTGTAATTTTTAAATCTTTTATTACTAAAATCAGGTCTCTTCGATAAATGGACTACTTCTTTGGAAATAATTAAATGATTAGAAAAAATTAGAATTGATCATTACAATGTTAAAATGATATGGTCAGATTTAGTCACATCGTATAGAATAATCAGACTCTGTAAGTCCGGGAGACGTTCTGTAAAGTTTTGAGTCGGCCATTGTGATAATAAGTTCGACAATTTAGCTGCTTAATCTTTAGTTAATCTGGTGCTTTGTTGACCTCAAATTTTGTGATTATCACTAAAATAAGAAAGTAGGTTATGTTGTTCGTTTGTTGGATGTTTTCTTTGGAGTGTGAACTACTTTTCGAATATTTCCGGATTTATTGCTGAACTGACTACCGCCATTTTCTAGATTATTCTAGAGGCCAATTCACGCTGGAACCTCTTAAAGCCAACCTACATCCATGTATTTTATTGGATTCAACATAAGATTTTTGTTAATTACTTCTATGTTCCTTGCTGAGGCATTTATTTTAATGCCAATGAGCCAGGCATTCTAATTTCGGTTTCCCGCCTCGATGCTATCGCTCTCTTCGTAACAAATTTGTGGAACATAGACTGTCTGTTCTGGACAATTAGGTATCTTCGCAACCTTGCTGGCTTGAATACACGTCTTTTGAAGCTGCTTTAGAACGGCACACTGCGTATCAACGCTCTAACAGCCAACTTACTTAACTGACCAAGAAACCTAAAATGCAACCATCAGATGTTAAATTTTTTCAGTCGTATACAAGGTTTGTCAAAAAATATAAATTTGGCTCAAGAGAGAAGTACATTTATTTGTTCAGTATTTTTTTTTTATGATCAAACATAAGCACTATAGGAAAAATCCTTTAGGGCACTCTGGGAGTGGTGCGTGTGCGCAAAAAGCGATTCACGTTGGTTTTGAATCGTTAGTTCAGTATGAAAAACTATGTTCTAATAAATTTAACATCTTATCGTTACATATTAGGTTTTAGACCTTTCAGAACTTTTTATAAATAATAAATTTTTTTCGTAACAAATAACTGTAATACATGTGTTTTATAGTATAGAAACGGTACCAATATAGCGCAAGGAAGAGTCCTATCTAAGTAAAAGATTATAAACTGTCAGTTACAGAATACCACAGACACAGTTACAGCAGTCTATACCAAGGAGGTTATTGTAATCGATTTTAAACCGAAAAATACAATTGCTACTCATTGGTTTGTTCATTTTTAGTTCTGATTATCCCCAGAGGTATTTAACGGTATTACAACTTGCCAGTGTGGCTAGGCTAAAAAATTACGAACCATTATGGTTTTTACTATACATTTTTTCTGTTTAAAACAAAATGCTTATGAGACATAGCAACTTATATAAATTATTGTGACCATTCATGCAAATAAATCATAAAATAGAAATTTGCGTGGAAACTATCAATTAGTGTGTTTGCAAAAAATTTGTGAAATAAAAGATACCCCAATTTGAATTTCTCTAGGTCTCGATTTTGAAAATTTTACATTTTGACACCACCCTATATTTCGGTTACCCTGTAACTTTTCAAAAAGCAAACAAATGTTCTCTTTCTAGGTTTTTACGTAGAATCCAGTAATGTACGTAAATTTTTCCTTTTTTTAAAAGAGTCACCTCATATATTTCTTAATAATGTAATTCAGTTTTGAACAAGATTCTCAGAAATATATAATACTTTTTAGTCGTAATATTATTCCCGAAATTTATATATCTGAGAAGCTTGAAGACCTGAATTACATTATTAAAAAAGATAGAGGGTTTGTTCTGGTTTGTTGGTAAAGGAAGTTAGTTCCTTCTTTTTTTTTGAAAACTATCGAGTATAGAAAAAATCTGGGTACGTCACTGGATTCTACGTAAAAAACTACAAGGAGAACATTTTTATCTCTTTTTGATGTAGTTACAGGGCAACCGAAAGATGGTTGTTATTCCAAAATGTAAAATTATCAAAAACTAGGAGGCATAAAAAAATTCTAGTAAGGGTATCTTTTCTTTCACAAAAAACTAGTACAGTGTTGCATCTTTCTCTCTTTACTAATAACAGACAGATCATCCCAAACAGCATTTAAATTATCTAAAATCGCCCGGACATATCAACTAATTTCTTTTTGAAGGTGCACTTTTATGAGAAATAAAATGTATACAGTGTGGTTCTGGAAAGTGCACCTTATATCAATATTTTAAATATTTTTTGTTAGGGTATTTGATCATTTAAGTTCCCTAATTTAATTTTTGGTGTATTTTTATTTCCTGCACATTTCATCAAATAAATTATAAAAATGCATATATTTTTACGATTTTGAATTTATCAGTTAATTCAGGACATTTTTCATGTAACATACACTAACTCAACTTCAACAGTTGTCAAAATGTTATCACTTTAAAAATAAACCAGATACAAACTTTAATATCAAAATATTCTTCATTAGTAGATAATAATATGGTATGTCAGTTAGTGTCAATGCATACCGGGTCTAAATTTATTTAAGAATAATTTGACCAAATATCAATACATATAGTCATTATTACTTTATACAAAGCATTTCAAGCGCAAAATTTCCCATATCACAACATCAGTAGCGACAAGATAGTAAAACTAACCATAATTTATGGCTCTATATGTGACTGGAATAACTTTTATTAAGAACTGCCATTAAATTATAGAAAAAATTTAACCTACATTTTTAGTAAAAATTCCAAAAATATTTATTAAACCATTTATATGAAAAGTTTTTGTAAAATTTAATAAAATCTTTTGTAAAATTAACTAAAATCTTTTGAAAAATTTACTAAAATCTTCTGTAAAATTTATTAAAATCTTTTGTAAACATTTTGAGACATGTTATTCCCAAGCGGACACCCATCCAAGCACTAACCGTATTAAGTTCTCCTCCTATTATTTGTTACCAAAAACGAAATCTAGGAATCCGTTGCATCTCATTTTTTCTTCTATTCTTGTAAAAATATTTTTACACTTCATTTAAACTTTTATCATTTTTACAATAAAAAATATTTAAATAATAGCCAATGAAATGTACCAGACATTTTAAAATATTTAACTACTAACCCTATAAAATTCGTATCAAGAAAACTTTGTTAGCAAGAATGTTAGACCTTATTTAATAAGTACGTTGTATAATTTTATTAACGAAACACTTTCTTATTTTTTATATATTTTTAAAAGCAGTGATACAAAACTGTTCTTTTCTTATTATTTTTTCGCTGACATAATATTATGTAGAACCGATTGCAATAAAGTTTTAAGACTATGTATGTTACCATAAGAAATACTTAAATAAGCAACAAAATGTATGATGGCACGTAATATCAAAAAAAATTTATCATCATGACGTCACACTTTTTGGAACTATTAATATTCTTTTGAAACGAACCATGGTAAATTCAACAAAATATCAAAATCCTAACAAACACTAAACAATACAAGACAGGAGGTGAGATGCCTGTATAGTACTAATCTGTTAGGTCTCCCGAATTCGAATTCCGTATGTTAAATTTTATTTTCTAATCAAGCAGGCCCAGATCCCAAATGATCTCAATTCTATTCTATAAATATGTTTTTATAGTCGCATCACTTACTCGTATGTTGTAGGACTGATGTTTATCTTCAATGGTTCACTGCCAGATTCGAACTTGTTGGCTATTGTCACATTATGCCCGAACATACAGTACCTAGGCATCTTCACTCCAACAACTCCTGCTAGGACGGAGTCTGTATGAATACCAATTCGCATCTAAAAAAAAACATTTGATAATAATAGAATTAAATAGTTTTTTAAATAACGAGGGATACATTGAGGTATTGCGTAAAAGAATGCGTATAAAAAAATTGCTGGTTATTTGGACATTGCCACGTTCTTATCCTGATAAATCGTCATTTAATTTATACTTTATTTTTTTTAATTTTTAAATTGAATTAAATGTTAAATGTGTTGTAAATATTTATATAAAAGCCTGGTTTACAGCACCTTCGGCAAAAAAGGCCCCATTTCACGACCTCCAGTTTTGTAAGGAATTAATAAAATATAAAAACATAGACGACAGTATATCTAAAGCTGCACGTGGTAAAATAAAAAACCATTTGTGGTATTTAAATCCTGAAAATGTTTCCTTATCGTTCTTCGATGAAAATATTGTAATTGATGTTAAGAAGGAAATGGTAAGGGCTCTAAACAGGCCAGCTTTAGATGAAGAGGTCATTAAACGGGTAATAGTAGGGGACTTAGGTCAAATAGAAAATAAAGAAATTTACGACTTTATATCCGTTACTTCTATACATTTTTTTCACGATCCAGCAACTTGGAATAAAAACGAAAGTTACAAAAAGTGTTGTAAAATTATTAATAATCTTAAAGTAGTAAATGACACAGCTGAGAGAGGTATCAAGCTAATTAATGAATATAACAAAATATTAACTAAAGACGAAGAGCAAGAGCAATTTTTACTTCAAGTTGTTAAGGATTATAAAACACGTTTTCCAAATGTTAAAAAAGAGAAAATGTTGCAGGTCTTATAATAGTCTTATTGAGTAAACTTGTATGACCTAATGTACAAATTGTTGGTCAATTATTTTTTTATAAATATATCACTCCAAATTTGAGAAAGTATACATGTAGTGTTATTTTACCCATTTATTCCCATTAAGCATAATTATTATTATTTAATAGAGAATATATTTCTTGCTCTTGTTCTTTCAGGATAACAAATATTGTTCTTGATGATTGGTGAGATGCAACACAAAGTGCTACAAAGTGTTGCACCTCATCAATCACTTTATGGTCATTATAGGCTCTTACATCGTTGCTTTCATCAGATCCTAGCTTCACTGATGAGCCGTGATAAGCCGAAACTGGTCTGGGGAAGGGACCAAACATTTAATTAAAAAATATTGTTTTGTAATACCTTTTGCCTTTACAAAGACAACAGATTTGCAAAATTAGGTAATAATTAATTTTTCATTTTTATCAGAATTAACGTTGCAGTTAGTGGGGATGTTTTTCATCAAATGGAACCATTTTGAGGGGTGGCAGCTCAATTTTTCCTAGGTTGCATAAGATGGGCCACCCTAATATATATATACATATATAACTTTGTATTGATAATGATTAATATAAATATGCAATCACACTACTTAAAATAAAATAATTTCCGTGTCTAGTGCCATCTAAATTTGATAATATTGGATTGGCTGACAAAGACGGCGACAATAAAGCTATAAGTATTATCACTGATTAGTTTTTTTCAATTTTGTAAGCGAGAAATTTCCCTGTAGTATGCTCGATATCGACGTTGCTGTGGTTTATATTAGATTTGAGAAGATGTATCATTCTAGTAATGTGCGTTCAAACTTCAAAAATAAATTAGTGTTCAACACCAGAAAACTTTTAACTAATACTAATGACTAATAAGCTTAATTTGTATATTACAGTTCCTGCATTTATTTATGCGAATATGACAAGTTAGAAATAGTATATAACATACCAAGAGTGGTAAGACGCATATTTCGAAACTTATGGTATGAGCGTAGCGAGTACCGTACTTCAAAAGAGTGGGTAATGGGCTTGCTTACCCCTCGAGTTGTTTTTTATGACTTCATATTTATTTTTATTTTAATTTATCGAAACACCAATAAAACATTTTCTGAATATGTACTCACATGACTAGAAGTATACTATTTTCAACTTTGTAATTTTACAGCTAGATAGTGTATCTTTATTTCAAAATAAAAAAATTATAATGTAATAATAATAATAAATGAATTCATAAGAATACAAATAAATATATCATTATACAAATTAGGTGGCGCTACTCGCATCTTGTGCTATTATGTAGAACCACCAGGAAGAGAAAAAAGTAAAAAAAATTTTACAAAAAAAAATTATGAGAGGAAAAACCATAAAAAAATATTTGATTAAACACCAAGCTAAAATAAGTAGGAAGAAGAAAGTAATATACTGTTTACAATAATTGTAAAAGAATAATTAATACGAGTAAATACCCATATAATAATAAAAATAAAAATAAAAGGCTAATAAAACATATTACTGACACACTTTAAACAAGCTCCTACAATGTGTAATAAGATAACAAAAACATAACAGTACATAAGGTACATCCAATAAATATAAAAAAATAACTTTCCTGTATAGCATAGTGTGGTTAAAATAAATTAATTAAGAATTTAACACTGTGAGTGTTAGTATGCAACTAATTATAATTACAAATAAGATAAAGTTATTATAGTTAATATTCTGTTAGAAGAAGGTTACAATAAAAACACATAAACATAAATTCCAAAAAAGAAATAAAGTTTATTTATAAAAATAAAGGGTTTTAACACTATGTTACTTGTGATTATTTATTTATTTAAAGATATTGATAGTATCTACATCGTATCGAGGCAGAAATATTCATATGCAACAAAAAACAGTTTACTAAACGATTCCTCATGCCTCACTATAGCACTAGCATGTAGATTTATTCGTTGTTGTCAAGATCTTGAGGACACGAAATTAAGTGTTTATTTCTTCCAAAGGTAACAAGAATAGATCTGGGCGCCCTTTCACCATCATTCCAACACGAAACAATGGATCAAAGTCATTACATGAAACGTTCAAGTAATTTTTAAATATTGATTTTACTACCCCAAGAAGGATTTCTCCATCAACCTCCAAACAACAAACATCGTTCAATCTAACATTATTCCTGTTATGTTACTGATCAAGAGAGTCATTTTTATATTCCAAGTTATTAATGGAAATAGTATTAGAAGAGGCTACATTACATATATTAGTAATCGACTTCTGCAACTCATCAAATTTAGTACTAGCTGACTTGGACAACGTATCAATTTTTTGGAACACTTTATTCTCAAATGTGAGGCAAACCTTATTAATTCCATCTTCCATCTCCATAGTAGAATCTTCTGTATTTCCACTTGTTGACTTTTTCGGAGGCATGACTACTACTTTATCTTTATGAAACAATAAATGATAATATTATCAACCAATGAGAATGCCAGAATTGGATTTTAATTCATAAACGGTAATACGTGAGACACTAATATTTCATAACAGCAACACTAACACACCACTAAGAGAGCTATATCTTAATATAAGATGTTAGGTCGAACCAACTATATTTTCAAGCTAATATTAGAATTTGGAGAGCTCAAAATTCATGCGTCTACTCACACATTGGGTATATCTCTTAAAATCAATAGTGAATGTTATGTGCAACTGTTCTCGACTATACAATTAACACTCTACAAACTATTTAATTGACATTTTGGTCTTTTCTAAAATAAAGGGTGGGGGAGGTTAGATTCGTGTTGCAGAAAAAGTTTGATAACTTCCGAATACATTAACCGATTTTATCGAATTTTTCGGTTTAGGCTTAAACTGAAACTCAAATATTTTCATATGCTATAATTCGGCGATCAAATAGCTTTAAAACAAGACCAAATTTGATAAAATCGGTTAACGTATTCGGAAGTAATCGATTCTTTTTGCAACACAAATAAATTCTGCCCCAGCTCTCATTTTAGGAGATAGATCAAATGTCAAATAAATAATTTATACAGTGTTAATTGGAGCGCCAAGCAATCATAACACTATTGATTCAATTCTTGATTTTGTATCAAAAATCCGCCATCTGGCAGTAAAATTGTATAGTAGAAAATAATTTTAGTATGCTTCTAGCGGTCACCTTTAAAATATTTTATTCCAAAAAACTGTAGGACAAATAACTATCGAGATAAGTCGGGGAGACCCGGTATAGATTTAGATTTGTTTCCTAAAAGTTTCCTAGAAAATATTTTTCATCTTAAATAGTTTCCATCTTAAATTTTTAAAACGCGCTTTAAACATAACAGACATACGAACATTATTAAGCTTCTTAAGAAATTGAAGTTTTTTAAACAAAAGTTTCACTTTTGATTTAGATACGAAAAGTTTCTCCAAAGTCTTATTTAGAATGTATTAACCAACCTATTGATACTGTCACGTTAAACCGAAATCCTTGTTTTCACTTCGAAAGTATTAGAAAGTATTTATACAAAAAACATATAAATAAGTATTGAAAGTTTTATTTAAGCTTAGTGAAATAATTAAGGAGTAGAAAGTTAGCAAATTGAATTGTTTTACAATTAAATAGAACAATTTAGTGAAAAGAAAAATTATTTTTTTGTCATTTTAATTGATACATTAATAAATTATAAATTAATCTAAATGTTATTCTTTTTAGTAAGAAAAATGGTTTTGGAGTCATACGGAGTCCGTCATTCAGTGACATTCTAATTATTAAAAAGGAGAACAAACTAATACTTCATCTGCGATATTTAGGATCTTATTACCCCAAGTATTTTGGAACAAAATTTTACACAAGAAAATTACAATTTTTAGTTTTTTGGTTATTTCCTTAAAAAAAATTCTTGGGATAAGCGGATATGAAATTTGATATATTCTTATTTGGTTAAAGTTAACGGATTATTTTAATACTAAAGATAAAATATAAATATTACAAAATGTCATACGCCTACATTTTATTATACATATAGTATAGAAAAATCTATTATAAACATACATTTTATTAGCATTTAATGTTTTATCGGTATTTTATTTAAAAACTTATCATTTTACATTATTCTGGACTAAAAAGTTCTAGTGCTACCTGAACTAACATGGACACATGGGAAAAGCAATCGGGGATTATAAATTGGGGGTGTTCAGGTTCATACGGTGCTACGCATATAGTATGCCTTAAGTATTTAGCTAAAATTCTGTATCCCGGATACAGTATCCTTCGTCTGAAGGTGTCTTAATCCCTTTGCCATATTGTCAAAACTATCCATGAAAATAAAAACGTAAATTGCTGCAGATGGTTATGTTTGGTATCATCATCATCATTCAACAGCCTAGTCGCGTCCACTGCTGGACATAGGCGTCCCGTAGTCTAATCCATCGCTTGCGATCCTGTGCTGCGGTCATCCAATTTGACTTTTTCTTCGAATGTTTGAAGTCCATCGTCCGTCAGTTGTTCTTGCCACATGTCTTGCTCAGTTTCATTCTAGCGTTGTGAACAGCGTCGATTACGGCAGACATTTCTCGTTTGGAACTCTGTCCCTAAGTGATAAACCCAGCATTGATCTTTCCATAGCTCTGTATGCAACGGGTATTCTATCCGCGGTTTTCTTTGCAAGCGTAAAGGTTTCTGCTCGTTAAGTAAGCACAGGAAGTATGCACCTTTTTCTTTAAACACATTGGGACACATCCAAATGATGCCCCTGTCAAACCTATCTGCGGCCCAGTTCACTTGTTTGGTTGTCTCTGCCTATGCGTGACCTAGGTATTTATAAGAGACTACCTGTTTTATGTAGCTTTCTACTACGGCTATATTTTCACTCATAACCAAATTCGTCATATATTATACAGGGTGTTATAGAAATGACGTATTATATTTAAACCGACAATTCCTGAGATGAAAACAAATTCAAGAAAAATATTCAAAAATAGCGTTTTAATTTAAAATGCCCTGTACATGACCTAATGGCAAACCAAAAATACACACAAGGTCGCTATGCCCGAAGAAATAAACAAACTACAGATGTTTAAAGACATCAGTGATTGAGAGTTAGATAGAGCGGAAGAGTGGCGTTGTAAAAGTTTAATTTATTTTAGAATTCGATCTCAAAAAAACCAGGGAAAAAATTAAACAATTTTTCAGAATTTCGGGTTTTTCCGGATATCTCCGAACTACTAGGAATTTTAAAACTTTCTTAACGGCATATTATTAGGCACGTAAATGCGCAACTTTACCTCCATTTAATCGACTTTGTATCTCTTACGGTTTCCGAGATCCCTATACTGGCTCTCCTTATCTTGGACACGGTGTATAAAATATACATATTATTATGTTTTCATCCTGGCATCATACGATTTAAATTTCTTGTGTTCCTCCTCAGTTTGTGGGGGGTAATGGTCATTCCCCTGGATCCACTCTTGATGTACTGTGCCACTATCTCTAAGGAGGGGAAAAGTAATGTCGGCGGTCATTACAAACGATACGAAGGAAAACCGGAGGAAGTATTATACCTGCCCTAATACAGAAATTCTATGAATAACGAAAATTGCAAGATATTTTTTATGAAGGATCTTCTGCCAATATAACTGGTTAACTGTCGAGCTTACAAAAAAACTAATTTGAAAAAATATGGCACATTTGGTTATCTATAAATTATTGTTTGAACATTTTGCTGTTGGATAAATTATTAAGTAGTTATTGTTAAGAAATTAATTTTTCTTGCCCTTAATTTAAGATGGCGGCTCACGTCTCCCTCCTCCAAGGTCGAAAACTTCAATTTTTGATCAGAATCTATCTCTAAATAACATATTCCAAAATGGTTTCTACACTATCTTTTGTAGGGCAAAAACCCTTATGGACTGGATTAGTTCGATAAATCCAAACCTGATCGAATTTTCCCTGAGATAACTCCTGTTGCACTTAGAGCGATATTATGGGGGAAGGGAAAAATATTGAGGGTATTTATAGTATAAAATTTCAATACATATGCGTGTTGATGAATAATAATTTTAGCATAAAGAATGTTGGTTATTTTGAAATAATACCTATATTTAACTTAACATGACAAAATATCAGTTTCCTTTGAATTTCATTTTATAATAACAATCGAAAGTTTACTTGTGACGGTATGTTTAGTAGAATAATTATATGGGATTCTAGGTGCGTACTTCTCAATAACTTTTTTTTATTGAAACACCATTTATTTTGTGACACTTTTCTATACCTAAAACTTACCATTCATCTGGGGACATACTGTATAGATGTATATACAGGATAACTCCAAAATCCTTATAGAACTTAATAACTTTATAGGTTTATAGTGTGAAATATTATGCTATTAAAATTTGTACATACCCGTTAAGCACTTTTTAAGTCTTCACGCCCAAAGATGGAATTACTTACAGATCGACGAGAA
The DNA here is from genome assembly GCA_963991005.1 of Barypeithes pellucidus. Taxonomy (NCBI): domain Eukaryota; kingdom Metazoa; phylum Arthropoda; class Insecta; order Coleoptera; family Curculionidae; genus Barypeithes; species Barypeithes pellucidus. Next base: position 45,298,707 of record OZ022560.1, read on the forward strand.
AGGAAATAATATTTTTATTTTTTATCTACTATAAGATCTGTTAAATTTTAAAAAGTATTTTTTTTCCCGTTGTAAAATTTCATTAAATTATATCATATTTTTCTTTATTGTTCAAAGTTTTTTCTTTTCCTTTAACTGAAAAACTGCACTAATAACAACGTGATGTAGCTTAAAATGACGCCTGATATAAACAGACTATAAAGTTAATTTTACTTCGTTAGATAATTTATAAAATATCCTTTAGTGGCAATCAAAACATTCTATTTAATTCTAAATGGAAGGTTACTCTTTACTATTAAGATCTAAATCACGGAAAATCTAATTAAGTTTGGTTAGTTTTCATTATTCTCCTGGAAAATATATTTGGCATAGCTGACCCAAACCCATTAATTTCTATTAAATCCATTATAATTCAATCAATTTTAGAAGGTCCTCATTTGTCGACTATATAATTTTATGAGTACCCTTTATAATATGGGACAAAATATTAATTTTATTTTCCGTTTAATTAAACATGGCCATCACAATGTTACACATGAGCTTTTAAAAAAATGTTTGTACTCCTTTTGCAAAATGTCGAATAATCAAAAACATAAGAAAGATGCAGAAAATTGGTTGTACTAAACCAATGCCTCCTATGTTATGTTCAGTATAGTATATTGTTTAACAAACATGAAATAATCATTTCATTTGAAAGTCATTTCGAACGATGGTGAAACTTGCATACGAGCCGCAGGCGAGTAACGCAATTCATCAAAGGTGCGAAATGACCATTTCGTACGAGTTGAACACTATACTTTTTCTACGACTACACAGTCATTAAACTTAAATTTATATATTGCATTATATTTACATTTCGATTATTCGGGCAGAAAACTCAATATAGCTGCGATAGCAACTTCTTTGGTTTCAGGTGGTGTCGATTGAATGAATGCTTCCGAATCACTTTCGTTCATATTTTCTATTTTAACAGGTAAATGCGCACAAATGGTAACCATAACTATAGAAAACTACATGGAAAACGCAAAAACTGTCAAATGACAGACCTGTGACAGACGCGTGCTTTGTTGCCAGGGCCAATGGCCAGCGAAATAGTCTTGTCTCGGGATAGTATTGAAGTATTGTTTGAAATGAAAACCTGTAGGATATGGGTCTTACTGTGTATTCATTATTGATTTCATAATGTGGCTATTACTATGTGATAAAATACATTTCTAAAGAGTAGTACAATTTACTCCGTCATATATGTTAAGGAGTCTCCACACATAAGGTTTTACTTGACGTCTTAGGTCTTCAAATAAGACTGACAGGTAAAGGGTTATAAATAGCCACATATGAGGTTTTTCTGACGATTTACTTGACGTTTTATCTGATGTTTTAGGTATTCAGGCCGCACAGATCTATGTTGTGTGTACAGCAGTGGCAGATGATAAATATGTACAAAAAATATAGTTTTGAGAGCATAGTCATAGACGTGCGTTGTTTTTTCCCAGTAAAAAATGAATAAAAGGTTGAGATACACCTACAAATAAATAAAATATTATACTTTTATAAGTATAAAACAAATTTACTAAAATAATAAACTAAATTCTAATTGAAATTGAATTTAAGGAAAATATGTTCGTTTTTCGCTCTTCATCGTCTGAATTTTTCTTACACTATCATGAGAAATTCCAACATATTGGGAAACCCGATCAATTATCATCTTTAAAGACAGACTAAATGTTTACTTGCTCGCCACATACTCTATACACATTAACAATAATTTTCCTAGATTGACTGTGTAGTTTGCTTCCTTTTAAATAGGGATTTCAGCTTATTAAAAAAACGACAAATCGCAGTACTCATATACTGCCGCTCTAAGCAAAAACCTAGGACAGAAGAGCCTATATTAGCTATTACATAAAAAAAACACCGTATTTAACAATTAATTAAATTGAAGCTACTAGCTTCTATTAAATATGAGGCCTATAATAAATAGGAACACTGATTCTTGCCAAATACTTAGGAAAATGTCATTATCTGTCGGTCGCGATATATTATGAATAAATGAATAAATTAAAAAGATAGACAAGATGACATCTATTTTACTATTTTTCAAATATTAAAACACGAGTTATTTGAAAGTATAATAATCATACTTTCTGGTTATGACGGCAGTATAACAAACAATTCAAATAATAATAAAATTTTGAATATAAATGGAAATTTATCTGGTATTTATTTTTACTATACAGTTCTAAGATAGAAATAATACTTCCGACATATAGAGGACGATCGCATGCCGAGGACCGATCACCGAACGTTAATCCGGTTCAGCGTACTAAACTTGATGCCGACGGAGGAAAATTATGGACGATGTGAATATTTAATTCTAATTTATCTGACGAAATATCATAAAGAAACCATAAAATAAAATAATTCTAATGAAATTAAAAATCTCTACGTTGGTTGTTAATTTAGGGTATATGAAAATACCTTGAAAAATATGAAAATCCAAAAATAAAGTATTAATTAAATCACGATTTACCAAGACCAAATTGTGACAATGTCTCAATAACCAGCAAATTTTTTGCCTTCATTTTTCTATCTTTGAATATCGAAAGTTAAAGAAAAACGGATCAATTAAAAATCTTACCACTTATATTGGGAGATAAACGCCTGGATTATACGGATTTCGGTCTATCTCAGACATACCACGTTGGATATCAATGCGTTACAAAACGAAACGCCCCCTGTGGTCAAGTCGATTTGGGAGTTCAACGCATTATGGATTGGTCATATCTACCCGTCGTTCTAATAGTTCGAAATTCAAAGTTTCTATCAAGACAGATTCATAATAAGACAGACGTCTTGCCAAAAGTCCATTCTCTTCAATTTTCTCACTGGCCTCTTCTCTTCATTCTGTTACATTGTCCACACCATAGAATAATATTTAGGTCCACACCTAATATTTTGCCTGACGTTTTACTTGACAAGTATAACGTCAGGTAGTGGTGTCTGGTATAATTCCAATCTTTAGTGTCATTAAGGCGAGTAACTTCATGTATTGTTAAAGTCAGTTGAAAGTACGAAAATACCTGGCACCCGTACATATTATCAAATTCCGTTAAAAGTGGAAATACAATAAATTACGTACTTTTCAAATTTTAAGCAATTTCTACTTTATCTTTTTTATATTATGTTAAAAAAAGTTTGGAATTTACGTGGTAAAGAATATAGTTTTCATGTCGACTAATCTCTAATATGTGGAAACCGCAGACCATATAGAGAAGTTAACTACTCCTTAACGGAGGCGGTCTCGGGACATGGCTGTTTTAGGAAGTATCTGTTCATACATATAGAAATAATGCTTCATGCTTTCATAAGAGGAAGGTGAATATGGATACATGCACATATTACACTGAAACCGATGTTGCAGAATACACACTCTTCACCTGTCCCCGATGGTTATGAGCTAGACAAAGTTCCGAAATAGAATCACGATCATTTACAGAAGAAAATATGGTTCGAGTCTGAAATGGGATGAAATAGTACATATAAAGTCATCAGGGAGATACTAGAAACAAAAGAAAGGGAGAGTAAAATATAAAATGAACGAGAAGAAAAATAGGTAACTACCCACACAGAAGCAATGCGAAAGCGGATACCAGTTAAGTAAGAAACTCACACTACCCATATCTTGTGAGTGTCCTAAGCAAGATTATTCTCAACAAACGTGCGCTTATGTTCGTTGCAAGCGGAAACCGTTTTATTCAAATTTAAGATGATACGTTTTTTTGGTTAACTATCGACAATATTGCCTCATTGTAAAAGATTTGAAAAATCAAGAAATACAACATTTTTTGTTCAATCTTTTTATATTTTATTCTATATAAATTTAATAATATTAACAATTATCGACAGCAAATCTAAGTATCACTTAGAAGTGAAAGTGGGTATTTACAGGATAACGATGAATATGACCAGAATAAGGATTATACCGGAGTATTGTCGATAGTTTGTTAAGCTATTAAAAAAACGTATCATCTCAAATTTGAATAAAACATTTTCCGTTTGCAACGAACTGCACGGTTGTTGAAAAAAAAAACTGTAAATCCGGCCCTGTCCAAAATATTTTGATAAAAATTTTACATTTTACTGAGACGATATCAGTTCATCAACACTCCAAAAATAAATTAATAATGAAAGAATATTCACGAATAAAAAGTGTACTCCTTTAATTTGAGCCACAGTGTAGAATAGGAGCAGACGGATTTATTTTAATGAAATAAAAAGATTATTTAAATGAAATCAACGAAGTATTTAAATGAACAACTTAAATGTTTTAATTGAAATAATCGGTTGTGATCGCAAACAAATAATGAGCAAAAAAGAAAAAATATCTATTTGGATAAAATAAGAACAAATTTGAATGAACTCGTGATATATTTAAGATAAACAAAAAATTATTTGAACGAAATACAACATTATTCGTTATAAATAAATATAAAAGTTAAGCTAAACAAACATTTACTTGAATAAAAAAAGAAACACTAAAAGAAATAAATGGCTTATTTAAAACAAATAACTTATGCTGTTTAAATAAATAAGGTTGCTGTTTCGGCAAATGCATATAAAGCAAAAGCAAACAAATATGTATTTGAAAATTGAAATTTCATTGAAATAAACATTTTGTCAATTTAAATTTTAACTTATTTATTTTAACTCGTTAAAGCCTTTTGTTTAAGTTATGATAGATTTAAAAAATTGTAAAAAGTGATTGCCACCAAGTAAAATATTATTTGTATCAAATCAAATAATAGTGCAAGTTCAAATAAGTTCATGTTAAATCTTTGGTTGGCTAATAGGAAACAAATATTTATTATTTGAATTAATGGCAAATTTTTTTAATCTAAATAACTAATTTTATCAGTGTACTGGCTATTTGCCTGTTTTGCTAATGAAGAGACACAGACCGATAAAGTTTGACATAAGTTAACCTTTTTGAATTAACGTGAACTTTATTGCTTGTAGAAATATTACTTTAGTTCTATTGTTAAGTAAAGGGAAGATTAGTTAGAAGTTTCTCTGAAGGTAATAGTTACTTACGCATTTCTTGTATCTCTTGTATTGCTTAAGTGATCTAATTTGAGACATTATGTTTGGTCAGGGTTGTTGTGTGTTGGGTGTCAATCAATTTATTTTTATTCCGCAAATTCATATTTTTAAAATAGAGTTCCGAATACAGATTAATTAGATATCACAACTAATTTTAGTGCATTTAATTTATTTCAGTTGCAGCTCACAATTGATTGAATTGCAATGAATCGTATAAGCAATTGAATTGATTGTGACCCACATTTCAAATCTAACATAAAGTTAATAATAATTAACATTTGAAACAAACTTAAAATAACGTTATTAACGAAATTTAAGTCATTATATATTTGCTTAGTATGGATAATAACAAGATGTAAATTATTAAAAACAATATTTTTGGATAAAAAAAAATTTAAAATCAACGTTGATAATTGAAATGGATGATGATAAACGGTTGAAACTTACAGATGCATAAATAATAATAATAATAATAATATTTATTTCATATTGGTTACATATATAAGGATAACAATTGAAATACGTCAATCAGCTCATAGGAGCATAATAAAAAGAAAATACTTAACTTAAATAAATACATATTACTGATTTGGCAGTTATTTTGTTGTTTACATGTTTATGTAGCCATCAAGAGTATAATATGGCTCCAGGTTAATAAGCATTTTTTAAATTTCTTTTTTAAAAATAGTCGCACTTTCAATTCGTCTAAAGACGGCACCGCATATTGGCGCCAACTACGCTCGTCCAATGTGTGGATCGAGATTTAATGGTGTTGGTGCCTGTTGGCGCCAACGTTGGCTCGAACGTTGGGAGTTGGCCGTCTTGTGTCGGTTTTTTGACGAGACATCAAAGAGAATTTGTCCCAATGTTTACAGTATTCGGCCACACATTGGCGCGTAATAAATCGTCTCTTAACTTGTGTCTGCGAAGTGAGAGTGCGCGTCGTAATAACTTTATTATTATTTAAAGTAAATAATGTCACCCCAGGAGATATGGTGAAATGAAACGACGTTTTTTTTGGTTTTGCAGTAAAATAATATTATGATAAGCAGCGCTTAGCACAGCAAACGCACCCACAGCCACTTCGAGGTCCGCCATGTTGGCTCTGCTTGGAGCTAACTGAGCTTGACTTCAATAATTTCCAATGTCTGGATGCTTTTAAAATAATACCGCCAACATAGCCCAACGTTGGCGCCAACACTGGCCCCAATGTGCGGTTCCGGCGTAAGGTAGGATAGTTTATTGAATAATTTTATGCACATATACTCTGGGTTCTTTTGACTCAGATGCAGTCGGTACCTAGGGTAAGATAAATATTCGGACCTTGTGTTATAATTCTCAGAATTTAATTGTTGAAATAGGTTCTTATTCCTATGCAAAACATAAGACACAAAACATAAGACATTCAATATACAAAGCATACACTGTCATAATTTCTAACTGTCTAAAAATATTTCTACACGATTGGTTAAAGTCCATTTTTTTAACTATCCTAATCACCCTTTTTTGAGCAACAAAATATTCTTGAGCTCTTGCACTTCTACCCCAAAAAATGATTCCATATTTTAATGTGGATTCAAAATTAGCAAAATACAATATTTTCAAATATTTTTCATTCATAAACATAGCAGACTGAGTTTACTTTTCTTATTAATTTGTTTATATGAAAGGACCAGTCCAAATGTTCATTCATATATAGTGTTAAAATTTAAAATAAATATATGAACTTAATTAGTCAAAGGTTCTAACAACAATGGGAGCGCGCCTAGCAACGACGAGGGGAGAAGTCAACAAGACAGCAGCAAGAGAAAAATCATAAGTTTACGTTGCATTATCCTCTGTTTCTCTTACATAAAATACAAGTTTTAAAAAGCAAAAATACCATAGATTAATACAGTCCACTAAATTGAAGAGGTGGGGTAACACCTGATCATATAGACCCAAGAACTTTGTGTTTTCTCTTACTAGAAAGTTATCATTTCCTATGTTTAAATGGTCAATTTTTACTACATTGGATTGTTTAGTTCTAAAAAATAATATATTGGGTTTTTGAGAATTTAGGCCTATAACTGTTCATTTTTTCAGTGTCGCCTTTCTTGTATAGCGGCTTAATTAGTGCTAATTTTAAAGTGGTAGGAAAAATACCATTTTCAAAAGACCTGTTGATTATGTAACATAGTATGATTTTTAATTCACAGATACTATCTTTTATTATACTTGTTGGTATTTCATCTATACCACTACTATATGCTTATTTTTAATATCTGCCGCTAATTCACAAAGTTCTTGGGGTGTTACTGTTGACAAATTCATATATTCGTTGTTATTTGGAATATTACAAGTATATGGCAAAGAGTCCAGATCTTTTAATAGATTTGAAATTACTGATACCAAAAAATCATTGTACTCATTTGCAATTTTTTTAGCATTTCCCTCTAGAGCTATTTCTCCTTTAGATAATTTTTTTCCTGTTATTTCTTTGTTGATCATTCATGCTTTTCATTTTATTATTTGAACGCATAAGTCTGTTTCATATTTTTGAATTGATGATTACGTAGTGTTAAAAGTAAATCTAGCCTTTTTTACAATCAGCTATAGTTCTGGAGTCATATTTCTCCTGTTTTGTTTTTTTTTTGTAAACTTTCTTTAGAGGGAAATTCTGATCAAATATTTTAACATAAATATTCATAAAACTGTTCCACTGGCCATTTACATCATTTTGATCTATTCTATATATATTTTCAAAATTCTGATTTCTCAAACTGCTCAAGCAACTGTTTTTATTTTCTTCAGAGAATAAACTATTTATTAAACGAGATAAGAGACTTTTCACTTATTTTAACGTTAAATGCAGGTTAACCATATTTTATTTTTGAATATCAGGGATAACATGCACCCAAGTGGAACTATCGTACTATAAATGCATAGAGAGCTATAGCAAGTACACAATGTTGTATTCTATATTAGATGTGATTATTTTTTTCTGCCAGATGGCGTGAGCGAATATTTAGAGCCAGTTACGTAATTACATAGTATAAATGATGTTCTTCAATACAAATAAATTTCGTGGTATAAAATACTTTAACCAGAGATAACGAGAGTACGATTAAACTTTTTAACGTATCATTAAATAACTACTCTCAATACTCAAAATAATCTCATCACAGGAATCAAATCAAAATTAACCAAACTTAGTCTTTACTTTACTGGCTTTGACTTGGCGCCATCTTCAAATGGGAGGCGAAATTAGGTCGAAAGTCAATAATAATTTGACAGGCCGTTCAACAGTCGAATTTACTAGTGAATTTCTACTAATAATGATAAAAACTAATTTAAAACTCGTATATGTATAAAATTTGGTATTTAAAGTGAATTAGTGTAATTATGTAATGTATTTGAATTTGATAAGAGGTTTCAATAATATTGGGGAACCTGACGATACATAGGATTTGCCTTCCATTTAGATATGATAAATGTAACAAACTTGGTAAGCATTTTATTTTTCAATTACAACTTCTAATATGGAAATTTTGTACGCCGCGTTTGTTTGTGATTTTAAGGGAAGAAGAAAATTAATTAAAAAATTAGAAGGAAACCTTAATACCATACTATAATACACTGTGTTTATATGACTTCATAACTGTTAATATTTAGTTGGGAATTATAACAATTAACCTGTGAATTTAACAACTGGCGATTTGTAAGTGTACGGAACTACAAGGGCTTTAGGTTAATTATTTGTAAATTATGTAGTTATAATAATGAGTTGCTTATAAAAACAGGAATTTAGTACGTAATTATAGATTGCACACAAATTTAATTAAGCCCACTACTAATTAAAATGAGCTTACTATAATTTTGTTTAACAAAATAGGAAAGATTAATTTTCAAGTAATTTCCGTTTTCCTTTTGGCCTGAGTTGGCGAAGTGATGTATCCATATCCGACCCAAAAAGGTCGTAATTAAAAGGATATTTATCAACGAGCATCTCTAAAGAATATATCGGATAAAAATAAATTTAATTCCTCTATTAGATTTAAATTTGCTGGAGTATTTGCAAATTATTATATTTTGTTTTCAAGCACTGACAAATTTAAAGCAAGCTGTGTTATCGCACTATTAGTACAACCGATGTAGTGAATATACGTTTTAAATTTAATTATGGCATACGAGAGTTAAATACAACTTTGCAGACTTGATTTAATCAAAGACAGGCCAGCCAGTAAATTAATAAATTAATATGTCAATATTTAAGAGTTTCAAATAAAGGCAGTTAGTCTAAAGCACTCTAAGGGTACATTACTATGTACAAGAATAATGACATCACTATTAATATAACCGTGATATTTCACACTGTAGTGGTTTTATTTTTATGAATATATTTTTGGTAATGAATAAATATTCTTTGCAGCTGTACGGTAATTTTTATTATTACAATTTGTTCAGTTTTATTACTACCATTGGTTTAGTTGGAACCTCTATAATATTCTCCATTTCCTACATTTTTGATTCTACTTCTACCTTTTGACGGACATGCTCAAGGCAACGTTCCCATTTCTCTCATGTCTACAAATTTAAATGTTGAATGAATAACACGAAAGTTTACACTCAAAAAATATTTACAATAAATACTTAGGTAAAAATCGAATTAAAAATACAATCAAATCTCCACCTATGCACAACACGCTGCAATGCTGTTACACAGCCAACTAGCTGAATACAACACTGGTAAAATATCTCGTCTCGCGTTGAACCCAACGACCTATAACTATGGATACGTACAATTTATGGGATGCGCAGTAAAAAGTTAACTTTTATAAGTGAAAAAAGGGTTAGTGCGCAAGGTTTACAGGTCATATTTTTAAACGTTGATCGTCGATAGTCTTGCACACAATGTCGCCGTCATATAGGTAACCCTGCCGTATTGGCGCCGGTTTGGATATAACGACATTAAAAATCTATCGATACCTGGACAATAGAAATTAAAATTAATTCTAAAAGTCAGTGATGGCCACAAAGCCTTCTTTTATGCTAGAAAATAGATTAATTATTAACAGTAAACAAGGTCGTGATGTGCCAAAATATTGCCGTGTAATCATTTTCATTAAGGGCGAAGTACGGTCCTGTTCGTCGGATAGGGTAAATAGTTTATCAGTCGGCATTGCGCATGGCATCTGACGATCAGCTTTGTTTACATGCATAGATATAGGTCGGTGGTTGAACCACGCTTGTGTTCGCTCGACCAATAGCATTGCGAGAATTGGTGATCATGAGGCTAGCATGCGCTGGTCACTGTTTACAGCCGGCGTATTTGGAATGTTAATTTAGCATAGTTTGGTCATCAATATTAGGAAAATAAATAATATTTTTAACTTTAAAATAATAACATAGTCATTTTACAAGAACAAATTATAAAACTAAGTTAAGTTCTTCATAAATGTCGATTTTATTTTCCCGATCTTCATCTCATTCAACAATATTTTTTTCAAGCTCAATTTTCAATTCTTTCTTTGCTCTTTCCCGCTGATATTAGAGCATATACAGATAACACACAATTATATATTGTATTTTTATCAGAAAAATGTCATCAGGGCTTCCGACTTGGAAACAGTGAGATCTTTATTCCTATAATTTAATTCTTAACCCAACTAGGTAAGTATAATTATAATTTTGTTTAATTTTCCCCTTAGAATTATATACAATATTTTGCCCCGTCATGATAGTGCTAATAGCTTGGGATAGTCTTGAGTGGTAAATTCATTTTCACATAACATATTAGTAGCTTGTTTTCGCATGCTTTGTCCATTAAGTTTTTATATTTAAACATGAATTGTTTTGATATTAAGCTAAAAAAATACTTTGTCACATATTTTTATCTTTGTTTAATTATGGCGCAGTTATTTATTACAATAATTTAAATGTTTCTGATAGAAAAAGATTTCAGAAGGTACACAATGCTTGCTGTGGGTATATATCTAATTTGTACAATTAAGGATACATTTGTCCTATATCACTGATTTAATATGCGAAACCTGTATGGATCTAATTCTGTTGTGAAGGAGGACACTTTTAAATATTATTTGCAGTTAAACCCGAACATTATTATTTGTAGTCAAACCAGAACAAACCTGAACAAACCCATGGAAGGGGTGGATATAAAAAAAATATTGCTTTTCCTCCCGCGGATAGTTTGATCTATAGTAATAGTCCAGGGAAGAATCGCATTTTCCAGGTATGTATATAGTTTTTCCACTTCTACTAGTTTAACCGTTTCGATTTTACAGGCGCCAAAGTTGAAATTATTCGGAAACGATTCAATTTAGTCATATGGTCCTCTATACGAATAAATATAGGAATTTCGAGCAAAATTCAAATATTTAAAAATATACAGGGCTCTTCCATTTAAAATAAAGTTATTGTATACTTTAGGTACAACCGGAAGTACCACATAGTGAAAATATCTTTGTTGAATGTACACATATCAAGTTTCGGAAAATTCGTTTATACGGTTCTTCATATATCGATAGTGGCTCATCGAAGTACGTCACCATGCACATTTATATGTAAATATATCCATAAATCTTTTTCCCACTAAATTAACTAGACGAGGTAAAAAAACTCGCATTAAAAACTTAGAGGGGGGAGAAAAAATTTCTTCCCCGGGAGGAAAAGAACGATTTTCCTGTCTTCTTTTTGGTTCGAAAATTACGTTTTCCCCCTGGCAAATAATTAGGAAAGATGTCACCCGAAGTGACTACCTACGCACCCCTAACGATTGCACTAAAGGGGAGTCAACACAATAATATTTTTTAAATAATAAACTAAAACCTATAACTCTCAGTGCATGCAAGTTCCAATTACGTCCATTTTTGGAACACGGCTTCTTGGAAACTGCTACTGCTAAAATAATAATGGGGTGTATCGCCATTTATGTCTCTCATGCCCATTCTTCAGCAGATAAATTATATGTTATATTTTATTTCAGGGGTTGCTTGTAAAAGTATAGAGCAATTAATTTTATACCAAAAATTTGTTGTTGCAATAAATCTTAAACTGAATATAAACAAATATGTGGCTCGGAAATAAATGATAATAATTTTAATTTGAGGATGAGCTGTATACGTAAGTAAAATATAGTTTATTTTATTATTTAAAATGAAACTATTAATTTTTATACATTTTGAATATTTTCTAAAGTTATTTCGACTGGAAACTGATTTTATTTAAGTAATTGTGTAACCGTTTTAATTCCTCGTAAATTTTAGCTGCTTTAATTTAAAATAAATACATTTTCTTCGTCTTGCAGTATAGAGTTTAGAATTTCGTACATGTTTATAATCGGATTCATGAGATTTAAAAAAAAAATAGTTCTCACGGTAAGTTTGGTTCTTGATGAATAAGTAAATTTGGAAAATGCGCGATTCTAATAACTTCTGATTATATCTGATCTGTTGAATGGTATTATTGAAATTATCTATAAACGTAACAGATAATGTGTTTTGATTTTTAATTATAATATGATTAGTTATATTTGGTTATTTTGTAATTCTTGAATAAACTTATCATATTTTCCTCCATCCGCGCAATCTAAATTCCCTGAATTAGATTTGAAGATTGAACCTAGACTCTAGCTAGACCATTAATAAGACTTCGTTTTGCTCGTAGAAACTGCAGTAAAATTTCAGAGATTTTTATTTCCACTTTGTCTCTAATGAAACATAATATCTTCCAGTAGTTAGAAGTACAAATGTTCAATCTTTATTCGTATTAATTAATTGCATCAACATTTTAGATTTATTTTTTAATTTATTGTTTTTTTGGTTTATATCGTAATATCGTAAGTTCATGTGTATATCATTCTCCTTTGTGGTTCCTAATTTAAGCAGGATAAGTCCAGGATTTTTATCAAGTTTGTATATAATAATTGCTTCTTCTAATCCGAGAGTCTGAAAATAATAATCGTATTTTATTCGTCCAAAGATATGTTTCTCTTACTTGTCATTCTAGATTGTCCATATTTATTTTAGTTTGATTTTCGGTAGAATTTTCCTTTCGGCAATACCGGTTACTAATTTGGCTTTTTGAAATTTATTCACATTTTTCTGTCGAGTATTTTTTTTAATAAAAACTTTATCCAGAGGTTGGAAATTTTCGGGGTCTTCCCGACTTTTATTTCTTCTATTATTTTGTATAATTTCAGAATTTAATTTGGAATAAAGTAATTATGTCTTTTGTCGGTATTAATTTCTTTTGGTCAATTTTCCAATTTTTACTGTAAGGACGAGTTTATCAGTGGAGTGTTAAGGTTGTTTTGTTTAGAGCTAAATTTTAACTCGGAGGTAAACTGTTTATCCATATCCGTGATATACCAAGGCTAGTGTTAAAGTTTGAGGTAAATAAACCAGAACTTGAAACTGTGCTCTGTAGTTGATCCTTGGGTTAGTCGGTTCCTTACAGTCCTAACCTGAAATCTTTTGTTAGTTTTGACACACTTTCACTAATAACACCAACTTTGGCCTATAGCTAATGATAGTTCAGGGCTAATTAACAAGCAGAGATAACACTCCACTGATATACCCGTCCTAAAAGAAGTCCGTTTATAACATCGACATGCTTTATTTTAGTAACCGAATATAGGTAATAATCATTCTAGGCTAGTATAGAATTTTCATGTAAGTACGCATATAGCGAACGAACCTTGAGTAATATACTACACTTGATTCCCATCCTATTTAAGATTGGAAGCATAACTTCTACCCCTTCCAGGGCCGCAAATATTCTTTAAAAGCGTCCCCTTCAAAATAAAATTGACGTGTATATGTAATATATACGATTTTTTATATATTATTTACTGGAAGCGAGATATTAAGGCTAGGAAGTTTTCAAATTGACATCTTAAGAAAGGATGAATTATCTTCGTTAATTCTATATATCGCTGCCCTAGGTGAAATACCATGTATGTATGTGCTCTGAATAATATTTGCGGACAGGAAAAAAAAACTTTCTTTTAAAAGTTGTTGGTTGTTTACTGTCAATTCCAATAATTACAATTGCAAATAAATTCTTAATTATTTATAGGTACAAATAGATAATATTGCGCCCTACTGGTAAAACGATATTATGTTTTCCTTTCCATTATATACATTGAATGGAATTTGGAGTCTGTTTCTTGCAATTCTTACGCAGATGGATAGATTTGGATCCAGAAATCTCCTTGTACATCTCCCTCTGTAGTGGTTATAATAGTAGATGGAAATATCTTCGTTACTAGAATCTTAAACTTTTACTTCACTTCACGGAGTGACATCAACACAACAATTTAGCAACTAGCTCGTGATTGTATGACTATGATGTATACTGTGTGAGGAGATCGGGTAATAAGTATCATAGTTGCTTAGTCTCCTCGTATCTATACTACTATAGTCTCCGTTGTTTCCATTGCGAGGAGCAATGGAAAGGTATGTTAATGTTTTCTTTCGAAACAGATGTGCGTGTTCATTGAAACAAACTTATTATTCAATTGATCTTTTCTTTTATCTATCTCTGTTTCCTATCACTTAGGCGTTATAGCAAAGTTCTAATGCCTTAGAGCAACGTTTGTTAATTTCCTTTTTGCTTTATAATAGTTTATAAGTTCGTTTAACGAGCTTCTTAAGTGTATTAATTGTAAAACTACAGAACTTTTGAGACTTAATACTCTCAATTTGGTTATAGTGTTTTAGGAATTTACAACATTTTTAATAGTTCAGAAGTTTATATTTCTAGTGTTTCATCTTAAAAATATTTTATTTGTATCAAAGTAATAAAATACATACCGGGTGTTCATTTGAAAACTTCCCACCATGGATTTATCGAAAACCACTGATTAAAAGAAAAAACGCCGTGACACGTCAAAAGATTTGCCAAAGGGGACAACTTTTTAACCAAAAACTACTTCATCCCCTTTTACCCTCTGGCCCCCGGGGTCATCCCTTTAAAAATTTTAAACGACAACGGGTTGCAAGTAATAGCTTGTTTGAAAGGTCTTTCAAAGTGCTTTATTTTGACGTTTGATTTTTTTAAATCGGTCGATTCGTTTTCGAGAAAATTAGAAAATTTTTTAACGCCTTCTTCTTATCAACACAGATAACATGGGCAAACTGTTTTTATTCTTATATCTGTTTAGTTTTTTTTATACCTGTTTAGTTTTTTATAGTTGCTAAGGGAAAGAAACAATTTAATTTGCTGTCAGTTACCTTTGAGACAATCGTGGGATAGTGAAAATTAATTTATTGATTCAGATTTTGCTTCCAAAATGGTTTACACACTAGCGGAAAGAGTGGAAATGATTCTAATTTATGGTGCCCAAAATCAATGTGCTCGGCAAACTGCCGTTACATTTAACGCCAGACATCCGGAAAAGATAACTTCTCATAGGTATGTTTTGGACCTGTTACTATATTTACTCAAACTGGATCTGTTGCAAATAAAAAACGTAATCATCGTAGAGTTTTGGATGAAGCCGCTCAAGTTGAAGTTTTGGGTCATTTTGCCATAAATCCTAATACTTCATTACGCAAAATTGTTGATGCGACTGGTATTTCATTAGGCTCTGTACACACAGTTACTAAATTACATAAATTTGATCCATTCAAAATGAAAATATTGCAAGAGTTAACCGAAGACGATTTCGATAGGCGAGTTGAGTTTTGTGGACAAATGACTGCAGCCATTAATGATAATACCATTCATGTAAAGAATATCTGCTTCAGTGATGAATGCACATTTTATCTAAATGGATTTGTTAATAAGCATAACTGCAGGTATTGGAGCAATGAAAATCCTCATGCTTTTGTAGAAGGGCATACTCAGTACCCCCAAAAAATAATGTATGGGCAGGCATTTTAGGAAACAAAGTGATTGGGCCATTGTTTATTAATAGCAATTTAAATGGAGGCATTTATTTAGATATGTTGGAAAATACCATCAATCCGCTTATCACTGAAACCATTGAAAAATAAATCGAAGACGATGGATGGAAACCCTATACTTGATGAGGCTGAAATATGTTTCCAGCAAGACGGCGCTCCTCCTCACTATGTTCTTCCGGTTCGGCAATGGCTAGACGACGAGTTTCCAGATAAATGGATAGGGCGAAGAGGGCCTATAGAATGGCCTGCTAGATCTCCTGTCTTGACGCCATTAGACTTTTTTCTATGGGGCCATTGGAAAACTATTGTGTTCACTCCCCAACCTAACAGTTTGGATGCACTTTGTCAACGAATCACCGAAAGCTGCCATGATCTCCCACAACATGTTTTTGAAAATGTCCGTCAGGAATTTGATTTTTTTTCTATCTGAACAAATTAAGATAAATAAACATTTTTCCAATTTTCTCGAAAACGAATCGACCGATTTAAAAAAATCAAACGTCAAAATAAAGCACTTTGAAAGACCTTTCAAACAAACACAAAACAATTACTTGCTACTCCGGGGGCCAGAGGGTAAAAGGGGGTGAAGTAGTTTTTGGTTAAAAAGTTGTCCCCTTTGGCAAATCTTTGACGTGTCTCGGCGTTTTTTCTTTTAATCAGTGGTTTTCGATAAATCCGTGGTGGGAAGTTTTCAAATGAACACCCTGTATAACTTTCAAAGTTCTTTGTTTCCGGATTTTTTTTCAACAATAACTGAAGAATTGTGCGAGTGTAGAAATATCAATGTATTTAATGAAATAATAATATATATATTTATCTTTCATTGACTGGTTATAATATAGGCTATATTTTATTTACATTTAAACTTTTGTACATACAGGGTCCGCAAACGAAGCGTGGACGGAAGATTAAATCGTTATCGAAGAACTTATCAACAATACTAAAACAGCTTGAGATATTGGATTAAAAGCGGCATGTTTTAAAAATATTTTACATTATACAGGGTGGACCAAAAAAGTGTGACAGCATAAAGTTATATTTTTTTTAATGGGACACCCAGTATTTTATTGCATATTTAGGTTCGTATTACTATCGTTTATAAGTGCCTTAAATTTTAATTAATTTGGTTTCGTAGTTTCGGAGAAATAAATTAAAAACTAAAAAAAAAAGTTTTGCAGTCCTGAATAAAAAAATTTAAAAAAACAATCCAGAACTATTTTTTTAACCTCGGTATTAAATGAAATTTATGACAAGAGGTCTAGAGATACTATGAATGTAATTGCGTTTATTCGTTTTATACAGGGTGTTCATAGTAAGCCTTCAAAAACCCCACATTATAAAATAATTTTTCTCAAGTTTTTCAAATGGAACACCCTGTATATTATTTGGCTATTTGACGTAGAATTCATAGACAATTTTTTTTTGTAATACATTCATATAAGTTATATCCAGCCGTATTCGAAATAATTATAAATATCATAAATTATGTTATTTAAATAGAGTTTTTATTGGGAAATTCTGTTATAGGCGACTAGACTAATAATTGTAAACTAAAGTAAATGTTCAAAATAGCATCCTTTTACTCTTAGAGTTTACCGTATTTTAGTTATTTTGATATAAATTTTAAAAGCCTACATTTTTGCTACTTTTTCTTAAAATCTAGCGGTAACTTTTTAATGGTTTACATTTGTTATGCATAAGTTCATTTGCAACAACTTCTCGGTGGTTTCTGGTCTCGGCTTTCTCTCAATATCTGGATATCTTACAGCATACACTCGGCTCGCGAGGAGGCAATTTCTTGCACATTCACCCAGTATGAAAATCATATTTACCATTTCTAAAGTTGTAAAATTCGACATTTCGTGTAAGTTAGTACTTAATTTCGACGACTGAACAAATGAAATAATTTTATTTGGCTGTCATAGTGACAATCTAAACAAAAAAAATCATGGCAACTCGATTAAGAATAATAAATAAAATTAAATAAATAAAAGTAGCAAAAATGTAGGCCTTTAAAATTTATATCGAAATAACTAAAATACGGCAAACTCTAAGAGTAAAAGGAAGCTATTTTAACATTTACTTTAGTTTACAATTTTTAGTCTAGTCGCCTATAACAAAATTTCCCAATAAAAAATCTATTTAAACAACATAATTTATGATATTTATAATTATTTCGAAAACAGCTGGATATAACTTATATGCTTGTATTACAAAAAAAAATTGCCTATGAATTCTACGTCAAATAGCCAAATAATATACAGGGTGTTCTATTTGAAAAACTCGAGAAAAATTATTTTAAACTGTGGGGTTTTTGAAAGCTTATTACCAACACCCTGTATAAAATGAATAAACGCAATTACATTCATAGTATCTCTAGACCTCTTGTCATAAATTTCACTCAATACCGAGGTTAAAAAAATAGTTCTGGATTGTTTTTTTTGATTTTTTTATTCAGGACTTTTAGTTTTTAATTTATTTCCTCGAAACTACAAAACCAAATTAAATAAAATTTGAGGCACTTATAAACGATAGTAATACGAACCTAAATATGCAATAAAATACTAGGTGTCCCATTTAAAAAAATATAACTTTATGCTGTCACACTTTTTTGGGCCACCCTGTATAATCTAAAATATTTTTAAAACATGCCGCTTTTAATCCAATATCTCAAGCTGTTTTAGTATTGTTGATAAGTTCTTCGATAGCGATTTAATCTTCCGTCCACGCTTCGTTTGCGGACCCTGTATATTGTATACAATGTGTACATAAAGTAAGGAACAAATTCATTATCTAGGAATCTAAAAATATTTCGGAAAAATCCTCGGACACGTGTATAATAATTTTTAATGGCGCATTTTTTCCCATACAAACTTAATATACAAGGTGGCTCATGTAGTAGATATGACATTATCGACGATTTTTTAAAATGGGAACCCCTATATTTTAGTTCAGATCTGTAATCTCCAAGAACAGCTGATTTCAAAAACATAACACACTTAGGGCCTAAAATTCATAGTTTCGTTACTACAGGGTAAAACAAATAATTTTATTTAAGATATTTTTTTTTGGCTTGGGAGGCATCAATTAATTACGTGAGGCGTTTTTAGCGATTTTTCAACCCCCCTTTCCCCAGTAAAAGATTTCGTGACATTTGGCTCAATCCCTTCCGCCATCACCCAATTTTACCTGAAAGCCTTACGTAATTAATGGACGCACCATCATTTGCTGTTACTTATGTTTTTTCTCAAGTAGGCTTATTTGCTGTTATGTAACTATGGTATTTAGATAATGTCATTGTCATTACATTGTATTTTTCAAGTAAGTTTATTAGAAGTAATAAATTTTATTTTAAAACATATTGAGTTACTATGCGTTTATCTTTAACACAAAGAATAGAAATTCTTATGATGATTGGATATGGTGATAGGATCCGTACTCAACAAGAAGTTTGCATTTTGTTTAACACTAAGTATCCAGCAAGACCAATTACTAGATCAACTGTGAGTAAACTTGAAATAAAATTTCGGGAAACGGGTTCAGTGGAAGATATTCCCAGAAAAGGCCGTCCAACTATTTTATTGGCTATGGAAGAAGATCCCCACAACAGCGTCCGCCAGATTAGCATTGATCATGGGGCGGCTGCTATGACCGTTCATAACCTATTGACGGTAGAAAAATGGCACCCGTTTAAAATCCGATTGGTTCATGAGTTGAATGAAGATGATCCAGATCGTAGGATGGAGTTTTGTCAAATATTAATGGAAAGATGTAACTTAGATCCTTTGTTTGTTGAAAATATCCTATTTTCGGATGAATCTACCTTAAATTAAATGGAGAAGTGAACCGGCAGAACTGTAGATACTGGACAAAAGAAAATCCCAGGTGGATGCGTGAGCACCATACTCAATATCCTCAAAAAATTAATGTTTGGGCTGGTATTGTGAAAAACAAAATCATTGGGCCATATTTTTTTGACAACAATGTAAACGGGCTAAATTATCTTCATTTTCTTCAGAACTTTCTTATCCCTACGCTAGTTAACTTATACCCTAGTAGAAATAATCCAGGAATTGTAGATGAAAATTTGTGGTAGGTACCAACAAGACGGCGCACCTCCACATTATGCAGCAGTAGTGCGCCATTACATAAACCAAGTTTTTCCGAACAAGTGGATTGGAAGACGTGGGCCTGTTGAATGGCCGCCTAGGTCTCCAGACCTTACACCACTGGACTTTTTCTTGTGGGGTCACCTGAAAAATGTTGTTTATAAAGTCAGACCTGCCAATATTGAAGATTTGAAAAATCGACTAACAACAGAATGCAGGAACATTTCAGAAGAAACCATAAGAAAAGTCCAACAAGAATTTATTGATCGCTTGGGGTACTGTCAGGCAGCAGAAGGAGGACAATTTCAACACTTAATTAAATAGCTTATTTAATTTTTTTCCATTTTTTTAAATTAAAAATATCTTAAATAAAATTATTTGTTTTACCCTGTAGTAACGAAACTATGAATTTTAGGCCCTAAGTGTGTTATGTTTTTGAAATCAGCTGTTCTTGGAGATTACAGATCTGAACTAAAATATAGGGGTTCCCATTTTAAAAAATCGTCGATAATGTCATATCTACTACATGAGCCACCTTGTATATTAAGTTTGTATGGGAAAAAATGCGCCATTAAAAATTATTATACACGTGTCCGAGGATTTTTCCGAAATATTTTTAGATTCCTAGATAATGAATTTGTTCCTTACTTTATGTACACACTGTATAGAGAAAAATGTTTATA
This sequence comes from Barypeithes pellucidus, assembly GCA_963991005.1. Classification (NCBI taxonomy): domain Eukaryota; kingdom Metazoa; phylum Arthropoda; class Insecta; order Coleoptera; family Curculionidae; genus Barypeithes; species Barypeithes pellucidus. The sequence goes on from OZ022560.1 coordinate 45,319,509, forward strand.
GCATTAAGCTTCCGGTTCAATATTCTTTTGGTTGTGTCGTGTTTGTGCATTCATCTAGTTTTTGTTTAATTTTATTTCAAAACGGTAGTTTTGTTACAGACTATGGAATCTGATTGATTACATAGGTTAACTGTTGATTCGAGCAGAGTTTATCCGACTTATTCACTCTCTGTCGACGCCGTTCATCTCCTTGAAGTTCATTATAGCCGATAGCAATAACAACATAACAAATTTATTAAAGTAATTTGTAGAAGGTGTGAAAAATAATGACGTGCAGTCATTATTCTTTTGAGTCACCCGAACAAACAGTTTTTGTATCGATTCTAAATCTCTTTAAAGCTATTGTTAATACGGGAGTGATTTTAATAAAGGTAACGGATTGTTAGTGCTAATTTCACGAACATTTTTAATGTTAAACGATTATTATCTAAAATTCTTAGTTGAATCCAATAAACAATTGACTAAGACAGATTCAACATTATTATAGCTATTATTTTCTATATTAAATTATTTACTATAATAAAAAAATTTAGGAACTAAAACTCACCTTAATTGGCTGTCCATCATGCGTCTGATGATAGGCACATGTTTCGATCATGCGCATTGCCATCCATGCAATCTGCTGAGAGTGAGTTCTTGTGTCTTTATGTAACCCTCCTGCTACACAGTATGCATCTCCAATTGTTTCGACCTTAAATAATATTGAGATAGATACTAGTCGACCAAGTATGGAAATGTAGCTAATTCGGCATGAGACGAAGTTTTGTGCAACTATCCCCATAGAATTTTATTAATCATTGAAAAAATTAAATTATATCTGATAAAGGTGAAATATTTTTAAGAAAAATAATCATAATCAATTTTAAACAATTTAATAAATTGTAAAGCAAGCTATATCCCCGAAAAGAAGATTTGAAGATTCATACTTTTTCTATTAAATGACAGCAACTTTTGATAGAACTGACGGGTACCTCTTTCTCATATAAAGAATGTTTAATAATTGAATGATGATCCTAAAGGGCGATAACATATAGAAATATAAGCTGTTGAGATTCAACAAAAAGAAAACCGTTTTTCCCGAATATGGCGTCCCTGTTAACATGTTCTGAAATATTTCTAATAAAAAAAAATGATATTCCACGACTGTTGTTAAAATAAATATTATTTTTATTATTGCCTTCTATCTTCTCATACCAATGAACTTTATTTCGTCCAGCGGACAGTGTGTGATTGAAAGAATAAAATGTATTTATGCTTGTATCTATGCGATTTTTTTCTTCAAAGTCACTATTTCACAATTTGTGGTAAAAAAACATATAACAGGAACACCACTGAAGAAAATTACCTGGAAAATACATATTTTCATAGACGACTAGTACTTCAAGCTGTATTATCAGCCTTAGCAAGGAAATATATAACAAGTAGCGTCATCTGTTAGTAGCCTCACACAACCTTAGTGAAAAGAACAAAGAATAAGCCTGCTTGCTTTTCATGGCGAGGGCTTCCCTTCCTTGGTAGTACCATTCAATCTGAATTTGTATTTTAAGTGCTACAGTGTTAGACAAAAATACGCTTTTATAGTATAAGTTTCTTCGGGTGGTTAGGAAATAAGTTTTCCACATATTAGCATCTATGATGGTTAATACCATCTAAAAGGCAAGCAGACTAGTTCTTCTGATTGAATCTTTATATATATTTTTACATATTTAAAATTTCCTCGAATTTGCAGTACTCTTCCATATTGAAAATGGAATCGTTATTGATATATTAATAATTGAAAATCGATTTTATTAACATTGGCGCCTTGTAAAATCGAAATGGTTGAAACCCCTAGAGGAAAATGCGTTTCCTCCCGTCGATATTAATGCGCGGGAGGAAAAGCATTATTTTCTTTCTTTGGTATGTAAAATACGAAGCCATTTTACAAATATTGGAGAAAACTGATTTTTTTTTTTAAATTCAAACAAACTGTATCTCAGACTGAAATAAAGCATGTTCAAGTATTATCGCTCTTTAGAATTATGAAACACCTGGTAAATGTACATTAATTTTAACCATAAAACAAATACAAATACCAAAGCAGAGACCCTGCTTCTAATTTTTTATTGAACAATATTTTGCCATTTAAAGTTATTTAAAATCCATGGGGCTTTATTTTTAATTAAATTCTGACTGTGGGATTACAAAAGTTAAAAAATTTATGTTTTGTATTTTGTCACGTTTTTAATAAACTTGGGTATATAAAGCGAAATAAAATTTCATTTGCAGGGGAAAAATATGAAACATCTTAAAAATATAATTAATGGACGATCAGATATTTTTATTTTTAAAAATAAACATTGTCGTTAACTGTGACAAATTAATTAAAAGCATAATATAAAAACTTATTTCAAAGAAGATAAATAAAAAAAATATGCCCATGACAGCGATATTTTGATCTTTAATTAAAAATAAGTATATTCCTATTTTCCAGACTGTTTTAGAATTAATTAATGTTAGGACAGTTTGTTCATGAAACTGTTGTACAGTAGTACAATTGTTCTAGAGTTATATAAATTTGGTTTGAATACATTTTCATTAAATATTCCAATAAGATTTTAACTTTTATAATATAAGAATGGGATTTTATAAATATAACAAAATTATTTGAACAGCGGACTCCAAAAAAATATTTTACTTAGCTTCTTTGTAATTATGGCCACAGAAGGTCTAATTTTAGCTCATTCATATCATCATAAGTTCTTCATAGGAAAAGTATATGTTCTTCAGAGAAAATAAAAAACTAAAATATGAATATGCAAACTAGAAATTTTACCATAAAGATATTGTAGACTGTCAAAGTGTAGAAAATGTTATGGTTTAAGTAGATCAGTCAGTGTATCAAAACATTCAATTAAATCAAATGAATTAATTTAGATTCAGGAAATAATAGAATCAAATATAACTCGATCATTGTTTTATTACCTATCATTTTTTTGGTTACTTCTAAACTTTATATTTCAAGTAGTTGGAATCGTTAACATTTAGAGATTTATGATTAAATCCATTAAGCTTCGATCTCGTAATTTAATCGAAGGTATAACGACAGCTTGAATTTTTTATCGATAAAATTTTTCATGTCACGTTAAGTTTTGTTTTGGAAATTTTACGAAATGTCGTTTTCATGTCTCTTCTGATTAAATCCCGAGAGATTCTGATTAAATCCCGAGAGAGAGGCTCGAGTGATTTAATCTATGAATAAACATGCCCAAACTATTTTTAAGTCAAATTTCAAAAAAAAAACTTGTGAGTGTTACATGAAAAATTTTATCGATAAGTAAAACGACGCTCGATTCATATTTGATGAGATTTCCAGAACCCAAATTAAATTTTATAATAATTCCAGAAATTCTTTTAATATATACAATATCGATAGTCTTCGATATTGATACTAGCTTATCCTCTCTACTCTAGACTTCAAACCTTTCGTAAGTGTAAACGTTTAATAAGTGTAAAGTAATGTGACTAAAAAGAAAAGAAGTCCATAATATAAATAGGAAAATACATTGCAAATAAACCGTAAGTACATATTTTTTTACTTAAATCCTATCTTAAAAGTAGTTTTCCGATTGTCTTGGGTAAATAATAAAGAAAATCTAAGAAAATCTGCATATATTAAAAGAAAAAGTAATTGAAACTTGATATTTATTAAAACTCACTTTCTAGTACTCGGCCTGGGTCCGTTACACTATTCGGACACACGAATTTTAAATTTTTACTATTTTTTTCTAAAAGTATACATTTTTAGTAGTAATATTCAATAAAAAAATTTGCGGAATACTCAGTAATTTTTAAGAAATTAATTAATAAAAATCCTAATTTTATGGTTTTTGAGTGATTTGACAAGGTTCTGACCCCAACATTTTTAGCGATGTTGCCGGATTTATAATTTTATAACAAAAATAAAAAGTAAAGGTTCTGTGTAATGACTACACTTGAGCACCCACGGAATTTAACAATTTTTGAAAATGTAATGGAAAGATATGGTTGTAGAAAAAGAAAACATAAGAAAGTTAGGGTAAGTTACATAAATTGACACTGCCCTGGGAAAACCACTGAAAACCCGCCCCCGCTACACCTTTTGTAGCCGATTTGTTTTTGTATTCGGCAAAAAAACACACGAAAGTTACATAAATTGACAGTACCCTGAGAAAACAAGTGAAAACCCGCCCCCGCTACACCTTTTGTACCCTTTCCTTCTGTACTCGGAAAAAGAAAACATAAGAAAGTCACATAAATTGACAGTGCCCTGGGAAAACAAGTGAGAACCCGCCCCCGCGACACCTTTTGTAGCCGATTTCCTATTCGGAAACAGGAAACATAAGAATGTTACATAAATTGACAGTGCCCTGGGAAAACAAGTGAAAACCCGCCCCCGCTACACCTTTTGTAGCCGATTTGTTTGTGTATTCGACTAAAGAAAACACAAGAAAGTTACAAAAATTGACAGTGCCCTGGGAAAACAAGTGAAAACCCGCCCCCGCTACACCGTTTGTAGCCGATTTATTTTTGTATTCGGCAAAAGAAAACATAAGAAAGTTACATAAATTGACAGTGCCCTGGGAAAACCGCTGAAAACCCGCCCCCGCTACACCTTTTGTAGCCGATTTCCTTCTGTATTCGGGAAAAGAAAACACAAGAAAGTTACATAAATTGATAATGTCCTAACAAGTGAAAATCCGCCCCGCTACAGCTTTTGGAGTCTTATTCCGCCACGCGCCTCTTATGGACTCAGTGCAGCTCAACCGAGCCACTGAAAACGCCATCCCTCGGCCCATAAGAACTGTGTACAACATAGTGCCCGCAGCGTGTAGCGGCCACCGGCGGAGTGGCTTTGTTTGCGACCAGCAAGGCTGGTCGCAAACACAACCACTTTGTGGTCGCCACCGGTCTAGTTTAAATATCTGCCTAACAGGAATATTCATATTTTGAAAAAAAAGATCCCGAAAACAAAGGATAATCTTTCCGGCATTTGCAACAATAAAAGCAGGAATTCAAGGCATTTGCATTAACTTCCTGCCTAATAGTGCATACGAGACGACAATTTCTGGTTTTGTATCTGAAATTATCTCTAATCAATCCTATGTATTGTATTGTATTGTAAATATTTTGCAAAATCCACATCATGCTTGTTTGTAATTGCGTCAACATTATCTATATTTGCTATTTCCATTTTATTTTGATTTGTTCTTTCCTTTTCCTTGAACGCCAAAGTATAACTGCTCTTGGCAACAGTGTTATGTAATGTCAAATTTGTGTTCGACTTAAAAGTGACATCTTCAACAGAGTTGCCAGTTGTCTTTTATTAGCTACATAGGAAAAAAATATTGCACAAAAACGGATATTTTTGGGCCTTTCTATCGCAGCTAACCCTCTTAAAAGATATTGCTTAGTCGTGACATAACTACATTGACAATAAACTGCGGTCTTATATCGATATAAACAAACCCGAACAACCTAAAAACTGTATTATTGCAGAAAGCTTTTCTATGTGGCAACACTGTTAAAATACCGAATTTTGCAAATATGACATGTTCGCAGCGTAAATTTTAAGAATCAACAATTTTACGACCATTTTTGCATTTAAACTCAAATTTTATGAATTAATGTGTGTTTTCCGCATCTAATTTTACTTAAAAGTATTCATATTACACAATTTAACAAAAAAAACGTTAAAAATACAAGTAATTAGTGTGTCCGAATAGTGTAACGAAACCCTCGGCCTACTTAGAAACGCCATCTAAAAATGTTTTGGGCTAATGAGAGAGTTTTATCACTTGTAAGAAATTTATCAGTATAATCACATGTAAATGTTGTAAATGAAAAATTTGATTGGTTGAAACAGCACATTTAACAGAAATAATCACACATACCCAACTTCCTAACATGACTCTACATGACTACGTAATTATATTATTTTGCCAACACTTACTTTATAGACATCAATTTGTCCACAATACACGTCAAACTGATTATAAAGGTTCTGTAGCATATTTATAACCATCATGGGCGTAGCAGTAGAACAAATCGACGTAAATCCAACAATGTCACTAAACAGCATTGTTACATCTTCGTGAGTTTTGGCCTCTATTGTTTCACCTAAAAAATGCAATCATGTGCAAGTTAAGTTTCTCCCAGGCCTTTTAAGCAAAGAGTAGATCATATACATCGATCTATACATAATATATTATTTCGCTAGCACTTGTTTTGAGACCCAGATGTTGATCAGTGGTGTGAAAATAACTCCAATAATTTTAAACATTTAGTAAGTAATTATTTATTTTCTCATATAAAAACAATTTTGATTTTTCTTAGGTTAGACACCATGTCATAATTTCTTGCCTACTATACTAAAAAAAAAGTAAGAAGTAAAAAGTACAGAAATATTTATACTGAAGGAAAATAAAGATTTACAATGTGACATATTAAGATACGGACATTAATCACCATTGTTACCTTAAAATGCTAGTTGGCATGTATAAATAAGTTACTTTTTGGGTTCATTATTTGATTATATGTCCTTGGACTCAACGAATTCCGAGAAAACGATGGATTATGAGTTGGAGGGACAAGTGCTCTGAAGTATGAGAAGTTTGGATACGAAAAGTCAAGGGAATAAAGAAGAAAATCTCTGCGAATAAAATATTTGGGTACGAATTCCACTAACGAAATATCAATAAACCGCCATATAGGATTCTTTCTTCAATCCCTTCATATGTTTAGCATAGTAAAGGAGCTACGAACACATGATTTTATTTTTATCAGAGATACATTTATAGTGGTTCTAAATGAAATAACTTACTTACCTAGCCAAAGACGTTTTGCTATGTCAGGAGGAAATATAAGATGTAGCAAGCTGACATTTTTCTCCCGTTCCTTGTTGACGGCGCGATTTCCTTCTTCGATTGAACTTTTCAATTTATCCATTCGCCGACGTAGTCCATCCTTATTTTATAAAATAAATTATTTTTTTATTGATTGCATTCTTACATTTTTATATGCCAAATAAGTTAATTCTAGGGGGAAATAGATGTGGACTAATATTCTATCCAAAAGTATGCGCGGAGGAAAGCTATCATTGTTTCTAAATCTCTTGACCGCTTACATGGTATTAAAATGTAAGTATATTAATGTTAGCGCTTAATACGAGCTGTATGAGTAATTTTATGTGATTAAATTTGTTTTACAGTTTTGTCTATTTATTTACATTGTATCATTGCAAGCATTTTTTAAATTGGGACATATACCAAATTTATACCATATCAGTTCTTGCATCATATTCCCATACCGTAACAATAATTTCTAATAAATATATATTAAGCTTCCAGTGCATAATAACCTAATTAATTATACATCATTTTATGTTAGTAACTTGACACAATTTATTTTATATAAAAATTTTTTACTTTCAGTGTTTGTAAGAACTGGCAATTAAATAACTACTAAATGTGTTGCTGCCCTTTATTGTTCGTAATTTGTGCATCGAGATATTTTTAATAAATTTTTCAATCTTAAATAGGTACTTTTAGCAAAATTTGAAATCGAAATTAAGTAGAGATAAGTAGATTAAGTAGATTTTAAATTTGTCACCGTCCTGTCTTAAAGTTTGATGCCTAGTCAATTCTGTATACTGTTTACTTTCTAATGTTAGTTTGAGTGTGCTAGAAAATATTTCTGGTTTATCAATTCTAGAAGATGACTTTTTAACGTTATCCATTAAGTCAAACATTTAACATATCAACATATAACGCCCTTTAAGTAAAAGTTGTATTTTTCTATTAAATACGGACCTGGATTTTTCATTTTTTGAAGGTATTTTTTGCCCTAAATATATCGCTCAGTTCTATTTACCTTAGTTTCGGCACAAGTTATACATTATCAGGGAATTTACGAGAATTTTCTCAGTATGGCCCTCATTTTTAAAATAATATATATGAATTTAATTTAGTAATTGAACTAAAATTAAAACAAGTAAAAGTCTTCGATTTTTAAAAACAATATGATCAGATTTCACCCAAATGCAACAAAATTGAAAATTCAAGCAGTCAACCGAGTATACAAAATTATGATCGAGGTGGCTACGGAACAGGTCTGTCTTCATCCGATGGAATATTTCTTGTGGGGAAATCTCCAGAACAAGATATATTACCCCCATGTAATAATATCCATGACCTTCAGCGATGTATACTCGATGCCTTCCAAACAGTTATATCCAACATGGCGAGGCACGCTGTTGAACAAACGGAAAAAAGAACCAACCGTTCTATTAAAAATCAAGGAGGTCAATTCGAACAAAAATAATATTACTAAGTAAAATATTTAGTTATTTTTTATAAGCGGTTGAATATTTGAATTTGAACCTATTTTTAGTTTTGTTGTTCTTAGGTGAAATCTGGTCACAATTATTTTTTAAGAAGGAAAGATTTACTAGTTATAATTTTATTTGAATTATAGCTAAACCGAAGGAAAATATTATGTATGTATTATTTAAAAAAATCAGGGCCGTACTGAGAAAATTGAATTGAACAAACCCGAACAAACCCGAACAAACCCAAAAAATTGATGATGTATAATTTGTGCCGAAACTAATATAAATAGAACTGAGTGATACATCATTGTATTTTGGGCAAAAAATACTCTCAAAAAATAAAATTAAAATTCGCGGTCCGTATTTAAAAAATTGAAATTGACCATGACATCTAAGTTATAAAAAATGACATAAAAAACTTTTATAGGAAAGAGAACAATATAAAACTTTTAAATGGCGTTTTTCTAAAATTAAAATCTTTCGAGTTAATAAAAAAATTAATTTTAAACGTTTTTAACAAATCGCCCTGTATTTCATGAATCAAAAACAATTCGACAACGTCGACACTAGATTCTAAAAAAACTTCAAAAGCTGCACATTTTCTCTAATTTAACCAACTTCGTAAATATTACCTCAAAAAATACCCATAGTCATCAATTAAATAGTTGGAAGGAAGGAGATGATTTACTGATAAAGTTAAAATTAAAATTCAAAATTTTACCACTATTTAATAGCAAAGAAGACAATAGAGTAAATGCAGTTTTATGGGCAAAGAATATATATTATAATCGTCAGATATTATCAGCAGATGTAAAAATATATTGCTTCTAACCTTCTGCAGATTAAACGATGCAAATGACAACAAAGGAAAGTGGATTTTCCCCTAGTATTCAACTTTTACATCGATGACATATCGTATGACCAACGATATTGTTCAAATTTAACATAGCGATATTTAAATATGTTTGTACTAATTTGCAAATTAAATTAACTATATTTTCTATAAATATCCTTGTGGCAAAATTTAGTGCATATAAATATGTCTTCTGTAAATTGTCATGCGTTAAATCCCTCGAAATTTTTTACGTCCGTTTATAGGCTAAAAAAGCTTCAAGGCTTTCGGCTTATCATTCCAACCTTATCCTGTTATTGGGAAAATCTCTTGTTTGTCGTAAGCAATTTTCAGATAAAAATTCGACAAGTTGATATGTCGGGAGTTTTTCCATTTTGTTTTATATATTTATTGATCGTTAAACTGTTAGCCGACACGTATTTTCAATTTCTAAATAAAGATTCGGATAGAATTATCTGAATAATTTAAATGATTTTAAATAAAAACATTCATAATATGACAACTATGAACAGCTGGTTGTCGATCCAATTTTCTTTAAGGCAAATGAACTTGCCATCCATTATAATAAAATGTTGAACAAATAATTTGATTATGTCCCAGGCTGACTAATTATTTTACGTTCTCAACAAAGTAAGAAGTAAAAATGGAGATATTATATTATCTGAAATATATAATCCTATATTTTATTAAGCAAATAGTTAGTGCCCTTGGTTACCAAGCTCAAAGCTCCATGTGCTTCCTCCAAAAATTACAGTACAATTTGTTGTATATATTTATAAAAATGAATTATACGAATTAGAACTAGAGCGATCTTCATCACATTTACGTAAGCTCAGCTTCAGCTCAGCTCAGATGTTTATAATTTGTAGGTTTGCTCAGATGCCATGGGTTGTCAAAGCTGCAAGGTTGGTTGGTTGGAGTCGGGGTCAGTAACACAAAGAGGAAAAATTGTGAAAAAATTATTCCTTTTATTGGAAAGTACCTGACATTGGGTTGGGTTTGTTCGGGTTTTTATTTACTGTTTCACGTTCAATTTTCATGATTGCTCTCTTATACATATTATAGAACTGTTATACATAACGAATTTTAGATCATTCTTCGATTTTAGAAACTATTAAGCCTTCCCAATTCAGATTATTAATGTGGCATTTTATTTATTTTCTATTTTATTATAAAGTTTGCCACATGTTACTATCATGCAATTCAAAATTTTTTTGGTAACATCAAGAAAGTACATACATCCTTGGCAATCTTTAATAAACAATTATATTAACAGTATTCGGGTTTACGAGAATATGATAAAGTTCACTCTCTTTATAAATACAACTAACTGTACCTACTTAAAAAAAATTGATAATCATTGTTTCTTCTTCTCAAGAAAATGGATTACACTGTAAATTATTCTTCGACGAGTACATTTTATTTGTTGTGGCTGGAACAGTTGTTGTTTAAATATAGAAAAATAAGATAATAATTTTTATCCTGGGACATGAAACAAAAATGTCGGAAAATCCCAATATACCGATACCGCCTTAGTGTACACAATGGCATTATAACATAAAAACTAACAAAATATCACTCACTTTACATTTTTTACCTAGTTATGATGAATTTAAATCAGTGGATAATTTATAATTGACGTCTGTATATGAGCAGTGCGGTTAAATACATTGCGGTTAAAATACATTGTGACTGATGTAAAGGTGCATTTACACATGCATGGATTTAGTGGCGCCAATAAAAACTGGCGCACCAGGAAATAAAATTAGCAAGTGTAAACATCGACTTGCATAAAAATTTATTTTTGCATGCATAGACCAAAAAAGTTTGCATCCTTCTGAAATAACTGATGACAAATTCGTACAGAAAATCAAGGCTTGCAAGTGTAAATATGAGCATTTACACATGCATGGATTTAGTGGCGCCAGTGGTCGCACCATTTCTATTTGCACGCCAGTGTAATAATCTTTCCCTTTGGTATTACTAATCGTCTCGGAGCTTCATTAAAATAAAACGACGTTCTCGTTCAAACTCTTTCTTTAATAATCCATGTTTAATTTACAATACATCCAAATCTAAGTATTCCGAGCATTCACCTTTGATGTTACAATATTGCTATTTAATCAGTCCACTAAGCATAACACGGATGAAATCGTTAATTGACAAAATTAACTATTTCATCCTCACCTAGTATCCGTTCGGAATCAGACTAGTATCCGTTCGGAATCAGACTACTAGTGGTTATACTTAGTGGTTATACTTATATTACACCTCCTACGGAAAATAAAAAAATAATAAAAAAAAATGTTTGATATGCTATTTTTCAAAATACATTTTTGTCCTATTTTTATGTACTTCAACTAATCTATTTCCTATCTTAATTAAAACATTTGGAGCCTTATCCTCTACTACTGGGTAAGGACCGTTATAAATAGTATCTTTTTTATTTCCAGCATCATTTTTTACCAAAATCTTTTCCCCAGGTTTATAAATAATAAATTTTGTTTTTTTGTCAAAACAGACTTTTCTCTTCTCTTTGGACTTTACTAAATTATCTCTAGCATCTGCCCATGCATTTTGCAAGCGATATTTTAGTTCAATAGGATAATTTTCAAAATTATAGAGTGGATCTATTTTATTTTCAATATTAGATGGTAAATTACAAGTTTTTCCAAAAATTAACTCATAGGGTGTATAACGTGTTTCTGTGTGAACGCTATTATTGTACGAAAAACTCCAAAATGGAAGCCAAGTGCTCCAAGTTTCTGGATTTTTGGTTGTTTGTATCCGTAAATAAGCATTTAAATGTTTGTGCGTGTTTTCAAGTGAGCCTAATGTTTCATGATGATACGCTGTTGAAAACAATTGTTTTATTTTTAAAATTTTGCATGTATCCTTTAAAGTTGAACACAAAAATTCTGACCCTCTATCTGAAATTATACATTTTGGTATACCATATCGCAATATAAAATTATTTACAAAACTTGATGCTATAGTTGTTGACTCCTTATTTGGCAAGGGATAACACTCAACAAACTTAGAAAGCTCACACTGTAAAGTAAGTATGTAGCGATTTCCTTGTTCATCTTGTTCTAAAGGCCCTACCAAATCTAAATATATATTTTGGAATGCTGAAGATGCAGTCGTAGTGATGGACATAGGTTGTACATTAGGCCTAGAATGCTTATACCTCTGACAGGCATCACAACGTTTGACAATCTCTTCAACATTCGAATGTAAGTTTGACCAAAAATAATATTTCTTAATATCATTATACATCCGGTTTATTCCAGCATGACCGCCGGTGGGCAGGATATGAAAATCATTAAGAATAATTCTTTGGCGTTCTAAATTAATTACTTTTTCTACATCTTTAACAATAGAAATTTTAAAATATTTATTCGACATGTCTTTTATTTCATTATGCATAATACTAGTTATTAATCGCGCGTTTTCTTTATTTTTTAAAATAATTAATTCCGGAATATTGTATTTAATACAAATTGAATCCAGGTCTCTCAACGAAGTAGCTAGTACGTGCGCCGATCGAGTATCCTGTTTCATAAAAATTATTTTTTGATTTTCGACGAAAAGAAAATCTCCTAAATAAAAATCAAATTTATTTTCTTTTATTAACTTTTCAAAATCTATTTTAGAAAGTAAACTAAGTTCATACGAGTTTTTTGGCCGTTTTAACAATTCAACAATGCCAGGGTGATCAATCCTGTCACTCAGTGAGTCATTAAAACTTACCTTATTTTCTATTTGCTCTTTAAAGACCTTGCTTTGTTGCCTAATAGCAAATAATGTTTCTTCAACTGTTTTAGAAATATTTTTTAATTCATCGGAAGAAACTGGTATTCGTGATAATGCGTCGGCAGTCACATTATCCTTACCTTTTATGTACGTTATGTCAAAATCGTATTCTTCTATAAGTAATCTAAACTTCGTTAATCTACTTGAAGGGTTTGTCATACCAAATAAATAAACTAAAGGCTTATGATCAGTATAAATTATAAATTTTTTCCCGTATAGATAACACGAAAAATGTTTAATACCAAAAACAATAGCTAAAAGTTCCTTTTCAATTGTAGAATATCCTCTTTCCGCTGTATTTAAAGCTCTACTTGCATAAGCTATTGGCCTATCATCAAAATTTGATAGAACAGCGCCTACACTGTCACGTGCAGCATCAGTTTTTAAAATAAAAGTGTTTTCAGGTGTTACCCTATTAACTGAATTGTTGTCAGTAACGTCGAAATGGCCGAATTCGTAATTTTCGAATAATTCGATTTTTGGTTGAAAATTTTTTAAACTAACATCCTGATCACGTACATTAAGAAACTTTATAGGTATCATATTTGAGGTAGGTCGGACTACCGCTCCGGCAGTGAAAATACCTTCACCTACTTCGTCAGCTAAAATAACACAATCTTTATCTGTTTGTACATGAAAATATTTAATTATTTCGCTGCGTTTAGGAATAAACGTAAATAATTCGCTTTTAGAGTGCAAAGGTGTCGTTATTTTGTTATTGTTAAAATTAAATGAAAAATAGAACTTCTCGTAGTTTATCGTTGCTAAATATTTGTAGCAAAAATCAGATCCTATTACACCGTGACAACTATCGTCAAAACTGTCAATCAGCAAAAATTTATGAATTATATTAAAATTGTTAACTTTTAAATTTAAGTTTGCTGAACCTTGTGAAACTATTGACCCAGATATTCCATTAATTGTTACATTATCTGAAAACTTTATTTTTTCTAACTTACTTACATAGTTTTTGAAAATTACGCTTACAGATGCACCTGTATCTATTAATAGATTAATATATTTTTCTTTATACTTTACGCTAATAAAATTTAAACCATTTGAATTTAATAAAATTTGTGGCTTAGAAGCCTCGAAAACATTTTATTTGGATTGTTCGTACTTAGATTCCGCTGGTCTGTATTTTGCATAAAATATCCTCGCTGTCCGTATCGATTACTGTTCCCCCTGTTATTAAATGTTGATGGATTTTGAAAACGTGGTGGTTGTCTGTAAGATGGTTGCGGAATATTGTTATTAGCATTGTATTGTCTGTTATTGTTAGTTCCTTGAGTTGAACTCCTGAAAGAACCCCTTGTAAAATTGTTATTAACACCCCTTGTAAAATTGTTATTAAAACCCCTTGTAAAATTGTTATTAAAACGTCTATGATTCGTGCCTGTATTATACGTGTTATGGAAATTCGAACGCATAGAAAAAATTGGTCTCGAGTTGTTTAGTGTTAACTCCTCGTCCTTAGCACCCCTAATCGCGTCATTGAGATTTAAATAATTTCGTGCTTTTATAATCGTTCGTAGGTCATTATTATTAAGTCCGTTTGCAAATGAATTCACCGCGATTTTTTCATTGATTGGTCTCAAAATCATCACATTTTGGTCATTTCCGTCCGCTTGAGTCAAAGTAAGATCAACTAATAATTTTTCCAGCGACCTCCCAAAATCTTCGATTGATTTTGAGTTTTGTTTTGAGTTGTTTAATTTAAATGACAATGCAGAAACTGATTTTTTTGAAATAAAATAAGATTTTAAATCGGTAACTAAAAGTGCATTTGTTAAGTAGGATTGTTTAAGTCTAATTTTTGCGCTTTCAGTCAGTCTATTTTTTAAAACATACGTGGTTAAAAGTTTTTTGCCCTCGGTATCCAATAAAGAATCGTACAACTCTATAGCATCAATAAGGTGTTTTGTGGAAGCTTCAGAGCCATCCGTTACCGGAATTAACCCCGCTGCGGTCTTCAATTCGAATTTTTCAGACATTTTACTTTCCGTTTCACTATCTGAAGAATTAGAATCAAGCTCTATCGCAGATGGTAACTTCAGCAATTGGATTTCTGTACGCCTTTCTTGAAAAATTTTGTCTAGATGCTCTAGATAACTATTTATATCGTTTACATATAATTTAGCCTTATCTACCAATTCTCCTATATACGACTTACTCTTACATTTATCCCTAACTTCACTAAATTGCAATTTCAATTTTTCTAATTTCTTAACATAATATTCTAGTACCTTAAAACTATTTCTTCGCTCTTGATTATCTTTTCCAACATTTCTATTAAATACTCTTAATTCTTCCAATAAATACCTAAATTCATCTACTTCTTTCGGCATTTTTTAATTACTTAACCATAATACCATATATACCATAATTATTTTTTTTAGATTTTGTCAGTACTGCTGCTAGCACAGCTCTTCTCATTTTCCTCTCACATGCTTGTTTGCATATTCTGTATCCAATCCATAATAAAGTTATAGCCAAGCAAACCATAATCTCTAATAATAATCTCTTCTTTGCTTTCCTTATTACCCATTTTCGTATGGAACCATTACCATATTCTGTACTATAGTATTTTTCTTAGATCAGGCCGTTGGCAGGATCGCCATGTAATAATCTTTCCCTTTGGTATTACTAATCGTCTCGGAGCTTCATTAAAATAAAACGACGTTCTCGTTCAAACTCTTTCTTTAATAATCCATGTTTAATTTACAATACATCCAAATCTAAGTATTCCGAGCATTCACCTTTGATGTTACAATATTGCTATTTAATCAGTCCACTAAGCATAACACGGATGAAATCGTTAATTGACAAAATTAACTATTTCATCCTCACCTAGTATCCGTTCGGAATCAGACTAGTATCCGTTCGGAATCAGACTACTAGTGGTTATACTTAGTGGTTATACTTATATTACACCAGTAAAGGTTTACACTTTGTTGAGGAAACAAAAATAAGTGGCACGCCAGTTTAATTTTTAAAGTTTTTCACAGTGCGCACTATTTCGAGTGAACTTTCCGAAGCCTGTAAAATAGTCGCTGAACTTTTACTGGAAAAAAAGATAAAAGAAATACCGAAAAAGAAACGACGAAAATGCCGTGTCTGGATTAAACCATGGATTGATCGTCGACCTGCTTTGTGTGCTTCTGCAAAACTTCTAGTAGAACTCGCAGCAGAGAACGCTGCAAGCTATAAAAACCATCTTCTACCAACCAACTATTAAACTACAATCAACAAAAATTAGAAGCGCAACCTAAACGAAGAACTGGCTAGCGGTCGCTGACGTGCAAGCACTTGTTTACACTTGAAAGTTTTGATTTTCTGTACGAATTTGTCACCACTGACGCTAGTGATTTCAGAAGGATGCTGGCTTTTTTGATCTATGCATGCAAAAATAAATTTTTATGCAAATCGATGTTTACACTTGCTAATTTTATTTACTGGCGCGCCAGTTTTTATTGGCGCCAATCCATGCATGTCTAAACGCACCTTAAAAAGTGTTTGCGCGTTGGCGACCGCATGCCAGTATTTAGTTTGAATTTCCTTTGCCCTTGTAATATTTGTTGATTGTAGTTTATATAGTTTATTATGGCTAAAAAAAGTGGTCAGCAGAACTGATAATCAAATTTCTTGTAGGGTATGAATCTTATCCGTATTTATGGGATGTGCACCCAAAGCAGGTCGAAGATAAATCAATGGTTTAACCCAGACACGGCCTTTCGTCATTTCTTTTTATGTATTTCTTTAATGTTAATTTTTTTCCACTAAAAGTTCAGTGACTATTTTACAGGCTTCGGAAAGTTCCCTCGTCATAGTTCGTACTCTTCGTACTTATTCTTGTTTTCTCAACAAAGTGTAAACCTTTACTGGCGTGCAAATAATATGGCGCGACCACTGGTGCCACTAAATCCATGCATGTGTAAATGCACCTTAAGTGATTAAATCAAAAAGCTGCCTTGCAAACCGTTTCTAAATTGGTGATGCCGTTTCTAACTAAAGATATGTAAAGGTATTAACAATCACTAATTTATCATTTCTTTTGACAGACACTTTGGACCGCCAAATTGTTAATCATCGAAGTAATAAATAGGGTGTTAATTTGAAAACTTCCCTCTCTTAATATCTCGCTCCCAGTAAATAATATTAAAAATCGGAAAAACACACACAAACCTAATTTTATGAAATATATTTGTTGTCATCTTGACAGGAGTTTCTGTGCGTATAATATATTTTAATTATATAATTATAGCCACAGGGTTATTAGCGTGATCCAGTTCTGGAAGAATACCATTATGCACATGTTGAGCCACATCCTTGTTCAATGTTGAATCTGAATAATTCTTTAAATCTAATATCTCCTATTAAGAAAGAACCACTTCCCTCATAATCCGTAGATATAGATTTGTTATCAATATGTCTTCCAGTCTCTCTCCACCTCCTCGGGTACATAAATATTAAATGCATTCATAGGCAGAATTTTGTCACAATTATTATTACCATCACACCTCAAAAAAAAAATACAAAAAATTCGCTGTGAAGGGTTCGTGTTTAAAACAGGAAACAAAATAAATATATTTTGACACAAATTCACTAGAGATCTAGCTAATGTTTTTCATTCGAGTAATAAATTTGAGTGCTAAGAAATGCAAGGAGTAGATGTGACACAGAGTCCTACTGCAGAAATGATCGAAAATTATTCCGCTTTGTGGTCTTGCTCATCATTGGTATTTGAGTAATTGAGTCCGTTGATATTATGGAGGATATTAAAGTTGCCAAAGATAGCAATTTCAGACAGTCGATGTGTTGGCTACTGATGAGAAGGGGGTTCTATAGTGGGTGTTGCTTGGAGGACGGTAAAGCCAGCAGATAATCTTTATGATTTTCTGCGTTGGTATTTTAAACCACTTTACATCAAAAACTCTTTCGGTTCTAGTGTGTATTCTCGTTGTTAGTAGAGGTCATCTCGGATACAGAGACACACGTCTAAGTTGTATCTAAATTGGAAATGAGAGTCGCCAGCATTTCTTTTTTCTCAAAATTGTCACAATTATTTCTACACCATCTTAAAATTAGCCAAGTGACTTATAAATTATATTTATGTTTTAAAAGATTGATATTGAAAGGTTTAGGTAATTTTTTTTAAGAATGAATGCACTGTAGATAATTTGGACCCGTATTCAACGTACGAATTAGACAGAAAGTTAGGTTAACAAATTTATCAGTAACGAATATTAATCTAGACGACACTTTGTTACTTGTAGTTTAAAGTTCAACGCTACTTGCATGATTAGTTGGTTAAATAACTTGGAAGTTTGATCTTTATATGAAACAACATTTAACAAGACGTTAGTTTGGTTTACGATTTCCGACACGGCCATCGCCGGTCGCCAGGACTGATACTCTGTATCTTCCGATTTTAAAGAAAGCGATAAGTTCGCCATCCCAAAAATTTGTAGTACTGCAATAAGCAAATCCTTACAGTATCGTCATTTGTTCGGCAACGTTCGTGTTCTTCATTCGAATAGAGATGTAACTGTCCCGAAACTATTGCCAAATTTGATTGATTTGTCAAAAATAGAAATAACATGATATAATTGACATAATATTTTGATTTGATTTTAGATTATAAAGCAAGAAAATTAATTTTTATAATTACAATATGTTCCCTGCATAAAGGTTTTTCATAAACAATTTAAAAACGATCAACATAATTATATACGAAAATCAGTTTTAGAAACAGGTTAGGAGAGACGAAAGTGATTCCTTTTCACTACACGACAGATGATTTATTGAATTATTCCATCTCACTAAGGACCTACAGGTATATCTTTTTGATCATTTAGTGGATCACTTACAGGAAGAAATAAGGTCAACAAGAATACCCGGTGAGACAAGAATTCTAACTGCTTTAAGTTTATTTGCCACATGCAATTATCAAAGGGCATTGATGAATAATTCTTTTTATCGGCAAGTCAGCAAGCAGATGCATTTATGAAGTGGCCAATGAAATGGTAGATATTTTGGATACTTTGTGGATTAAATTTCTTCTGAGAGTTCTGACCCCACAAAAATTTAACGAAGCTAAAGTATGTTTTATCCCACAGTCGTCTATAGTTTCCCGTCCACTTAATCCCGTAAAGCTTTGAGTAACTAATTGCGATGGGGACTAACGGGATGAATTAGTAAAAAATCTCCTAACGCAGCCCATTGAGCTGGATTAGTTCTCACTGCCCTGATCCCACAAATATTTCGTTTTCCATTTCGTTTATGAACACCGATAATAATTGTCGAATTGACAAATA
Organism: Barypeithes pellucidus; assembly: GCA_963991005.1. Classification (NCBI taxonomy): domain Eukaryota; kingdom Metazoa; phylum Arthropoda; class Insecta; order Coleoptera; family Curculionidae; genus Barypeithes; species Barypeithes pellucidus. The sequence goes on from OZ022560.1 coordinate 45,338,842, forward strand.
ACAAATACAATTCTAGGTTAGATTCATGTTTATATTAATCGTATCATAAAAGAGATTAAGCGTGTATTTAACTAAAGGTTTAAAGAGATAAAATTACATCGCTTGCAAAGATCCATATTTTGAGTTCTCGCTTTCGCTATGCAAGATCATGCTATATCGGCCCACTACGAAACAGCCCAAAGAGTGATACACAGTACGAATTTGAACAAATTTGCAAAGAAATAACGATCGCTATAGCTATCTTTCATATACAGGGTCCGCAAGCGAAGCGTGGACGGAAGATTAAATCGTTATCGCAGAACTTATCAACAATACTGAAACAGCTTGAGATATTGGATTAAAAGCGGCATGTTTTAAAAATATTTTACATTATACAGGGTGGCCCAAAAAAGTGTGACAGCATAAAGTTATATTTTTTTAAATGGGACACCCAGTATTTTATTGCATATTTAGGTTCGTATTACTATCGTTTATAAGTGCCTCAAATTTTATTTAATTTGGTTTCGTAGTTTCGGAGAAATAAATTAAAAACTAAAAAAAAAAGTTTTGCAGTCCTGAATAAAAAAATCAAAAAAATTAATCCAGAACTATTTTTTTAACCTCGGCATTGCGTGCAATTTATGACAAGAGGTCTAGAGATACTATGAATGTAATTGCGTTTATTTATTTTATACAGGGTGTTCATAATAAGCTTTCAAAAACCCCACATTTTAAAATAATTTTTCTCAAGTTTTTCAAATGGAACACCCTGTATATTATTTGGCTATTTGACGTAGAATTCATAGACAATTTTTTTTTGTAATACAAGCATATAATTATATCCAGCCGTTTTCGAAATAATTGTAAATATCATAAATTATGTTGTTTAAATAGAGTTCTTATTGGGAAATTTTGTTATAGGCGACTAGACTAATAATTGTAAACTAAAGAAAATGTTCAAAATAGCTTCCTTTTACTTAATTTAATGATTTTCCTCTACTGCCAACAGAACTCTTAATTCATTTTCTTCATTAATAACGGGTTTATTGATTATCATCCTTTTTGTGTACGCAGTACTTCCTGTTGCTACAAATCTTTGCAACAACTTCTCGAAGGTTTTTGGTCTCGGCTTTCTCTCAATATCTGGATATCTTTCAGCATACACTCGGCTCGCGAGGAGGCAATTTCTTGCACATTCACCCAGTATAAAAATCATATTTACCATTTCTAAAGTTGTAAAATTCGACATTTTGTGTAAGTTAGTACTTAATTTCGACGACTTAACAAATGTAAATAATTTTATTTGGCTGTCATAGTGACAATCTAAACAAAAAGAAATCATGGCAACTCGATTAAGAATAAAAAATAAAATTAAATAATAAAAGTAGCAAAAATGTATGCTATTAAAATTTATATCGAAATAACTAAAATACGGTAAACTCTAAGAGTAATAGGAAGCTATTTTGAACATTTACTTTAGTTTACAATTATTAGTCTAGTCGCCTATAAGATTATTTCCCAATAAAAACTCAATTTAAACAACATAATTTATGATATTTATAATTATTTCGAAAACGGCTGGATATAACTTATATGCTTGTATTACAAAAAAAAATTGTCTATGAATTCTACGTCAAATAGCCAAATAATATATAGGGTGCTCCATTTAAAAAACTTGAGAAAAATTATTTTAAAATGTGGGGTTTTTAACTTTAACTTTTAACTTTTTAACTTAACTTGACACGCGAGAAGGATCGCTATGTTCTCTTCTCTATCGCCATTTCGGTCAGATGCGGCTAGTTGCGAAATGAACCGAACGGAGTTATGTAGTATGAAATAGCAAGATGATAGGTTATGAAATAGCGAAGCGATAGGTGATATGATTTACCGAGTGATAGTCCAGATAGCTCGTCACATTTTTCTACTGACGTTTTTCTCTAGGGTTCGATTTAAAGTTAACACACATATTTTTGTCAGGTTTATGCTGTAGGGGTTTCTATAATTTTTTTTTCAATTAAGGAGTACTATTTTAGCCAACCATATTACTAACGGGTTTTAAATTTAAAACCGCCCTATATCGACATAGGATAGCAAGAATATTATAAACGGTACCTCGTCTCGATGATACAACGCAGATTGACTTTACTCTCTTCTAAAAACCCTATTTTATGCTTGAGTCCTTAAAAATGCCATCCTGAAACGCCATCTGGCTCTACGATCCCATTTTAAAATATATGATTATTAGGAGTTGTACCGGCATCTTGCAGATAAGGTAAAAAATTTGAATGTTGTTAAGATGTAAACATGTGTAATAAGTTTGAAACTATTTTCTCTTCCCTAAGATTAGGAAATTTTTGGATTTGGAAAAATTTGAATATGAACTGAATGTGTCAGTTTTGTTTCCATTACCTTTTTGTTTTTACATGTCATAAGGGGCGGGACTAACGAGGATCTATATATTTCCATGCACTAAAAACAATATTTAATAACAAGGGGGTCAGAGTTCATCTTTAAAAAATCAAGAATGCTAAACTTTTTTTAAACTTATTTTGTAAGTTTTTAATAATGACATAAGCAATGACAAAGGGCTGCTTCATTTTAATAAAGAAATGAATAGGATGAAAAAAGTACTAAAATAGCGACAGTTCAAGTTAATTTTGTTTAAAAATAATTCCTAAGTGCCGGAACAAGAGGATTATTACCTTTTTTAGGCGGGCAGATCGATTTTTCACCATCTAATTCTAAATTAAAGTTAAATGTCAAGTAAAAGTAATTAACTTAAATTAGACCCTGCTAATACTAAAGTCATATAAATTTGTATACACACAATGACACAATTTATTTAGATAGCTATTTTTATTAGTTTCTCGATAATGGGAAACCATATTTTTTTAAATTAGGTTAAGTTAAGAATACGTATATACAGGGCCCTCTAATAGTGCGCCAGGCTTCTATAGCTCCTATAAGTAAGAAATTTCGTTTCAGTGCTGATTTATACTGTATCATGGGATGTATTTAAGGAAAATATTTTCTCAAAAAAGTGTAATATTCTAATAACTCAGCTTATTCTTACATTATTTTAAATCCTTATTATTATAAAAATACAGGGCTTTTACTATCCAAATTCTTTAGTGAATGCAGTTGCAAAGGTTTAAATATATTTTTTTATTTATACGTTGTTTTGAATAAATAAGTACGACTGGAGGTACTACATTCAAATAATAATACACACAATCGTTATTTATTTATAAATGAAAGTAATCAACCTTTTAATAGCTACACTAATTTATTAAACGCAAAGTTTTTAAGCATATTAAATTTACCTTTCAGATAAAACTTTAAGTACCAATGCAAGATGATCCTTTATATTATTTTATCATGTCGGGTTGATCGATCTTTCACCACCTAAATTAAAGAAAAACGCCGAGCTTAAAGTGATTTATCGTAAATTGAACCTGAGTGATTCGAGAAAAAATATGCTTTGAAAACAGAAAAATTTGATGCCTGGAAACCCCACTTTAACTAAAGATACTATACAACTCGAATCAAGTTGATTGTCCTCTGCTTTATTTAGAAATATCTTATTTTTTAACATTTTGTAAAATTCTGTGAAGCAAAGTAATTTTCTCTTCTAATTTTCTTGCTAATAACTATAATACATCATTTCGAATAGAGAATGTTGTAAGGCCATTAGTTCGGGTTAGGAAGGACACATAAGTTAAGAAGGATATAAGGTAGAAAAGTATACAGGTTTAAAATATAAATATTAATTAAGACTTTCCTGTAGAACCAAGAGCAAATCCTAATTTAGAACAGATATCTACATTATAATAAATACAATTAGCAGCAAAAATATCGCACAACCAAAAATTATGCTCAATTTCAATGCTATTCATGCTATTCTCGCGAACCAATAAATCGATTTCGCTAATTTTTCTTTTGAACTGTAGCTTTTTTCTTTGGTAATTGCGCTGTGATAGAAACTTTTATTCAGATTACAGTTTTAGGCTTAATACAGGGCGCAAAAATGAGAATAGTTTTTTACGTTAAATTTGAGATACCCTGTAGGGAGCATTAGCAGCAACAATGAGCGTATGATGATATCATACTGTAGCCTCATGTTTTCTAAACATTTTGTTCCTTTAATTTTTGTGATATCTGTAAAATCAAAGAAAATTCACAGTTTTAATTCAAATAGAATAACACTAACACTAATTAACAATAAATAACAAAAAAAGTACATTAGTAGCGCGTGTTTCCACGTCTACTTCTAATGACTGCTTCACATGGCCTCGGCATACTCGATATTAAATTTGATATTTTATTTTATCCATTCCAAATATCGGTAACTATTATTTGGACATCTTGCAGGTTGGCAGGAGGGGGTTGATGCTGTTTCAGTGCTATACCAATAATATCCCATAAGTGCTCTATAGGATTCAAATCGGGACTGCGCGATGGCCAATTTAGAGTTCGATATTTATTTGTAATAAATATTCATTGACGATGCGCGCAACAGTGCATTAATAAACAATTATTCCCACGTACGGATTCCCGTGTACGGAGCGAAAGGGACAACGTGTTCAGACAAAATGTCACTGATATTCCTCTCTCTATTTAAAGAACCCCCACGTGAAGGTACGATATCCGTCCGTGCTGTTAAGGAAATTCCAGCTCAAAACATCACAGAGTCTCCATTAAATAAAGTTGATTCACGTATTGCACGTTATACTGTGCATAACATGTTCTGGTATAAAACTATGTATTTTCTTTGATATTACAGATATCAGAGAAATTAAAGGAATAAAATATTTAGGAAACATGAGGCTACAGTATGATTTCATCATATACCCGTTGTTGTTGTTAATGCTTCCTACAGGGTGTCTCAAATTTAACGTAAAAAACTATTCTCTTTTTTGCACCCTGTATAAGCCTAAAACTGAAATCTGAATAAAAAATTCTATCAAAGTGCAATTACCAGGGGTTATTTCATGAAAATATTTTTCCATATACAGGGTGGCCCAAAAAATGTGATAATATAAAGTTGTATCTTTTTAAATGGGACACCCAATATTTTATTACATATTTAGTTTCGTGATAGTATCCTCAATAAATGTTTAAAATGTTACTTAATTTGCCTGGGTAATTTAAGAGCAATAAATTAAAAACAAAAGAAAACTTTTATAGTCCTGGAAAGAAAAATCCAAAAAACATTCTAAAATTATTTCTTTTATCACGGTTCTAAGCTTACTATGAATCTATTTTGTACAGGTTGTTAATAAAAATGTTTCAAAAGCGACACATTTAAAATTAATTTTTAGAAGATTTTCACACACGCCGTATATTGTTTGGGTATTGGAAGTAGAATTCACAAACAATTTTTTTTGGAAATATAAAATAAAAGTACTAATAACATTATATATAAAATAAGAAGTCAGTGACCGAACAAACCCGATCCTGCGGAATCTCAGTCCATTTTGAACATGACCTCCGTACCTAATTCGATTCCAACATAAGTAATTTCGAAAATATCCCTTTCTAACTTATTATATTTCTTTGAACAAATTAACAAATATCTTTCGATTCTGGATTAAAACTTATGAGTGGTCGAACAAATGGGTTTGGACTTTGTTCCTCATGTTACTGCATTGTATTTAAAACATATTTATAAATGAAGCAATAGTTGGCAACTTATTATTAATTAATATGTAGGTAACCAGTTTAAAAATTAAATAATTGTGTGAATAGGGCCCTTATAGCGTAACATATCTTAAAAAATAGCGCGTAAATTGATAAAAAATTATTAGTTATTTATTTATTATAGTTTGTTCGGGATTATTTGACCAAAGCTATAAATGTAATGTCATTGATTCATATTCTATTGTAAATATTTTAATATTTTCGTTAAATATATCTATTCTCTTATGTTTTTCTTAAATACTACAACAGCTGTAATACCTCTATTCAATAAATATCTTTAAATTTAGTGATTTAAATGTTTACGTAATATTAGCCCAGTAGTGTCTTTATTATGTCATTCTCTTTGTATGCTATAATATGATGCTTTCGGTAAAAAATAATCTTAAAATTTGAATCGGAATCTTTACAATCGTCCTTAAATGTCACTTTAATTAAACAAGATTATTTCTACCTGTGCTCGGGCCTGTTCTCCAACCAAAATAACATCTCTCGTGGCGTCGTGTAGTGGAATATCCGAAATAAAGAGGCCACTTCCAGTCAACCCCTCTAAGCCGTCGATAAAAGGGGAACCGATGAAAAGGATCGAGTCGGATTCGGGACAGTGTACCATTTGCCCTTTTAGATCCAGATTCTGAAATAAAAAATAATACGTGTTATGGATTTATATCTCTATCGTGTCGGCTGATTGTTACATGGATTCGGGAAAAGTTTTGTAATTCATATTCATAGCATCTACTACAAAGCTAAGGATAAACTGTAAAGGAAGCATTGCTCTACTAGCTATTTCTACAGTATGTCCCGGGATAAGCGAACCTATACTTGTGATTGAAGTGATGAAAATTTTTGGAATTGAACTAAGACAAAGGAGAAAAACGGCAAATTTCAAGATACTACCATAAACTGACACTGGAATAAATATTCTTATTTAAATCGGTAGATGTGAAAAAATTCATAGCAACAATAAGGGAATTTTATGAACATAAAACAACAACCAATGCAAAGAACAAATTTAACAAAAATATATTTTTTTCAAAAACAGTTCATATTATCGGCCTTGATCAATAGTACCTTTTTTTCAGCTTAAGGGTTAAAGTATCCAAAAATATTATTTTCGTTCCTTCATCATACAGGGCGTAAAAAAAACATTTTTGTGTTACGTCTAATCCTTCCATGGCAAACTATATAAGCCAAATGTGTTTAAAAGGGTGAATTTTAAGGAGACTCATCTAGTAACCATTATACTAGAAAATTATTAAATTACACCTAGTACTTAAAAAATTATTTAAAAAACAACGATTTCCAGGGACGTCCGTTATGGGCCCGTATCTCGGCAGGGGAGGCCGTGGGAAGAAAAATTTATAGGAACTTCTCCTGTTATTTTTAAGTGTTCTATCTGAACCCGGGAGATATTCTGGGACACCTTGTATAATAGTTTCCCTAGTTAGAAATTTTTAGTTTCTTCAATTTCCTCATCGTTTATCATATTAGCCTAGGAAATGAAATATGATCATCAAATGTTATTTCAGAAATAATCTTCTCTATTAAATGTATTTAGTACCATGAAGATTTTTTTCTGTTTAGAAGTTTAAAAAAATGAAAAATTTTTTGGTCTGATGATTAAATTCAGTACGCTGCATGATTTTTCGATTTTTATGAAGAAGAGGCACTTTACCTAGACAGTAAATAAAAATGATGCTCCGGTCAGGGCCCGCTTGGTTTCATAAAAATCAATATAAGTTCTAATGAAGCCCGCTAGATTCCAAATGATCAAATTTCAATTCGAAATTTACACCAATAGATTCGTTTATCCTGAGACACACTGTATATTTATTATGTATTATTACTATAAGTAACACGACTACTTAAAATACTTTAAAAGAGCTGTTTCATAAAGTATCGTCCGAAATCACAACGACAATATAACCGTACCCTTGTAAACAATTTGAGATTTTAATTTTATATAATTTTTAGGCCTTTCATGACTCGTTAAAGGTCGCACGGGAATCTTGTATACTCATCCAGAAAATAGTATTTTACGGAGTGTATGCCGTAATATACTATTATTAAAAAATATGTATATTAAATTAACCGAATGCATTAAATTATTATACAGTAAACTAATTTTGAATAAAGCAAATTTAATTTAGTTTGATGCTGTCAGTTCCACTCTAGGAAAATCTGTGCTATGCTGAAATTACGTTATTGCATAAACCATCATCTGTATGATATTTTCCAGAACGTGCTGTGGTCGCGTAGCAAATTTCCACTTTAAAATTAAACGAAGCCAGAATCATCAAAGCAGATTATAATCGTTGATTTATTGGTTGTTATTCTGCTATTCTTTAATTACAAGCTAATACCTATAAGCGCTGTCAAATTTAGTAAAAGTCACGTCAAGATTGCAGACAAATATTTTATTTAAAAAAATTTGTTTTATTTTAATTTCTCGATGCTTCGAAAATTCTGAAATAAGAATGTTATAACAAAACCGTAATCAACCTATACTACAATATTTCTAAATTCGTTACCAAGGTGTCGTGGTATGAGCGGATATAAACGCAGTTTCGTTCCCTTTATTTATCGTCGCACGCCCACCAGATATCAAAATTACCCTTTTCACGCATTAATTTCCGTACGCTGGTGGTATTCCTCTTCAATGCAAGACAATACATTATTCTTAGTCGATTTTAGAGAAAAATCTTAAAACATTGCGACCTCTTTATCCAAATCCTGACCATGTTGTATATTTAATTTTTAAACCTCAAAGGTTTATTTTGACTCTATAGAAAAATTTATTTAAAAAAATAATTACGTTTCGATTTTTATTTTTTACACTTTTGTATTAACTTTTTTTGCATAAAAATATCTTTCGCAAACCCACATACACATATCTTCGAATCTATGCAAAAAAATCGCAATATTTTGCTTATTTTTTGTAATTTGGACAAAGAAATAAAAAAAATTCTAAACACTTTAATCATATAATTACGGAATATTATGGGAATTCTCTTTAGTATTAGTAGTAGTAGATAAAACATGCTAACCTTTTTAAGGAAATTTATCTTTTCTTATTATTACTATGAGGATTTCAACTTTGAAAAGCGAACAGTTAACTTACTAAAGACAAGAGATCAAAATTTAAATTAACTGCTGAACAAACAACAAAAGAAAAGGGATCCTACAAATGTTTAATTAGATTTCGAAGTGAAATATTTTTTATACTAATAGAGACAGACTCCTGTGGGTTTTAAGGAAACCTTCCAAATCTCATCGGCAAGAGTTTGTTCGAGTGAGAACTTTATCAAACACATAACAATTTGTCAAAATTTCATTACCTCCGAAAGCTTGCAAACATTTCTTTAGGTATTGGTTCTTGGTTCACTACATGCAAATGAATACTAGACAAATTACAAGAACCGTTTTCGGTGGTTTTATCGAATCTTCAATATTAAGAAAAATAAATTAACTACTTGTTTCTCATCCTTGTATTATTTTGACAACTGTATAAAAACTCTATAAAACTTTTTATGCTCAGAATTCGTTTACCAGATATCCTTCTAACTCGTGAGGAACCTGCAGTGCGATTGCATTATACAGAATAGGCAGAAGCATACAGGTTAGTCAAAAGTATCGAGTTATTCGATAAATTAGGAAGAAATGTAGAATTTAAATTCTTTATAGTTTAGTTCACTTTTTCAAACACTTCTTAGTTCTCGCTAAAGAGCCAATGGAAGAGTTTCTTATAAAAGTGATTGATAGAGATCATCTATTTTTTAATAAGGCAGCACTGTAATTTTTACGCTTCTTAAACATATATTTATAAATTATTTTGTGTTTTAGGTTACTGTCATTCTTCTATATCTAACTCGGTCATACCAGATGGCAAGAGTTGTTAAATTTATTAGTAACGTCTGCCGAAGATTCCCAGTTACATATTTTGGCTAATTAGGAAGATACAAGAACAATAACTGATAGAACTACTGTCGTCGTAAAAGAAAATTTAAAAATACGTATATACTTGAAAAAAGTGAGAAAATAAATCTCGCTTTGGTCAACCGGGACACTAGACACCAGATTTTTCATTAATTGCATAAATGAATAATGTAACAGACAATAACTAAGAATACACATGGTAGGAAATATGTCAGCTATAGTGGCCAAATATTTAGGTCTAAGAAACTTTTCTCCTTATACAATACATAGCTTCTGGCTCTCGTCAGATTGGCCAATAACGGAGTGAATATGGAAGGAATTAGATATGAAAGTTGCCGATTTTCGACAGTAGCAGAAGGTTACATTGAAGAATGTGAAAATTCTAGATTGCTGTTGCAATAAAAATGATGGTAAAAGGTTCCAGTGGTTTCCATATCAATTGACTGTGCAATTTAAAATAATTAACTAACTTTTTAGCTTGACCATCGCTGGTAGCCCATATTGCGTAATGTTAATATTACTAATAATATCAAAGTTAATTTGTATTACTAATCTCTTTAAATCGGCCGATTTCACACAATTTTAGGGTTTAATGGAAAATGTAAAAATATTGTTATTTTATGTTTATATTTTTTTCTTGGTAGATCGTGACTTAAACGTCAAAATATTTTGTTAATTACTTTCACACATAATAACACTTCATAATTTAAATATATACAGTTTACTTTCAAAATGAGGAAATTATAATTTTATAACTTTTTTATTTTAACAACAATTAAAAAAATCAGAAGAAAATATTAGGGATTAGAGAAACAAATAAATAAACACCCAAGTAGATATTTAAAAAAGTATAATTATTGTTTGAAATGGTCGCCATGGTTATTTAAACATACTTTGTTCAGTATAATCTTCCTTGTTTTATTTTTCGTAGGGCTCCTTGACAAGAAACTACTCTAGCACCAGAATCCTGATAATTTAAGTCCTGCGTAGGCTGAATATAGTACTGATGATTTTTTTGATTTTATAAAATTCTCTGAATTGATGGCATTGTTATATTGTTGTAAAATGAGTTAAAATTACAGATTTAAAACTTAATATGATATTTAATAATTACAATAATATTTTTACTTCTGATAATAGTCGCTTTTGTTTTGTCATGACCTACTAAAAAAAAAAGTCCAAACGGCCGATTTAAGGATGTAAGTTATATTTGCAAATTTATAGACGATAAAATACCTAACAACATCTCACATTAATATATATAGTGTTCCATTTGACAAAATGAAGATTTGTTACCTTAAAAAGAGCACTATTGGCACAGCAGAAACACTCTATGTAAGTTATAACCAGTTTTCTCTATTAAAATCATTTTGTCATCCCGTGGGGTACGAAAACCCTCCGAGTATTATTAAATTTAAATCAGTTAATATCTTGATGGATTTTTTTGTAAATTGTAAATAGCGTGGCAACACCACAATGAACGTCAAATTAAAATACGACAATATACGCAGAATTTTATGTCGAATTCAATTCCGCAATCGAAACTGTGGGTTGTGATTTAAAAAAAAAACATACCTTTTTGTAGCTCTACTTTGTGGGACTAGTTTTTGTATACTAGAAAATATTTTTAGCATATGCATCTCTAGGGACCGTATAGCTTTTGTATGTATTATTTCTTTGAATTTCTATTGACAACTGACATTTTGGACATCCACGCACTAACGAGCCACCCTCTATACTCCTATTAAATTATCGAGAATTAAAAATGCTTCCAGCACCATGGTTAACCGATAGCGATAATGATACAATTGAAAAAGAAAGCTTTTCCCAAACATAAAATCAGAAACTAGAGCTTTGATGAATGAATGGAAATAACTTTTGATATTAAGGCATTGCGAATAAAAACACTTAAATCACACTGGAGATTGAGTTAGGTTCAAGACATCTCCGCAGCAAAAGATTATTAAATTATTATAGTTGCGGCATAATTGCGCCTCCTATCGGCCATTTTGTAAACGTGAAAATTTTTACGTTAACACAACAATGAAATATAATATACCTATTACAAATTTTAATATTTTATGTTTGATATTAACAAATCGTGGGCTTACAAGCAAAAGGCGCTAAGTCATAAAACATGATTTTGGGATATTGATAGAATTAACTTTTCAACAATCATCATAATTAATATTTTTTGAAATATTTGTATTTTAAAAGAAACTACTGCTACTTGCTGCTATATGTTGTGTCGTACCTATTAAGCAATACAATTAATTTTTAAAAAATCAAGTACTTTAATTCGAATAAAAATGAAGAGAAACATCGATTTAGCGCCTTTTGCTTGTAAGACGACGAAATATAATACGGGTTGTTCTTGTCTTCTATATCCACCCGGTATACAGGGTATTAGGGAAATGATATATTATATTTAAATGGGCAAATCCTGAGATGAAAACAAATCGAAGAAAAATAAGCGAAATATACCTTACCTTATATGAAATCTGAAAATTCAAGTGACCGCTAATGGCTAGGTCAAATCTCAAAAAAGATCACCGCATTTTAGACGGTGTTGTCATATTGCAACACAGAATCGTTAATGCACGTGTTCAGTTTTTGACAGAAAAAAAAATACTATTTCAAGGTACATACTTCGTTACCTTCGATCTTATTTTAAAATAATCTATTTTACATACATACAACCAATAGTAGATAATATCACACAAATTTGAAATCATATCACAATATTTATTATTATGAATTATTTCACAACAAAAACTAACAAAACGTTTAAAATTCGTATACGTCAAGCACGTGGAATCCTTGGCGACGTCGTATCAGTACCGAACATCGAAACATACTAAAAATAAAGTGTATTTCAATACGCGAGACGGTTATCCAAGCAAGGGCGAGACACGCGGTGTGATCTGGCATCACTGTAGTTTACTCTACTGACCTACATACAGTTGCTAACTGAAACCAGATAGGCAAATAGGGTTTTTACCTTAGTATTTAGATATTCGATTAAAAAAAGTATGGGGGCTTTTTCTAGGACATCCAAGGAGTCACCTATTTAAATTAATAAGTAATTTCCATAAGAACTGGTATAGAACAAACATGATATAGATTAAGTGCTCATCAGGGATAATGAAGACTTTCTTATTAATTAAATGCAAGTAGTATTTGTAATGCAGTAAATAATTATATAAATATAACAGTATTGTCATATTGCATTATTCCAATAATAATTTGAGAAAATTTTTTCTTTATGTCGAACATTGTTATTCTAATTATATCCCTATCAAAATTCCAAACACATTAACAGTTAATAGCAGAAAACTCATTTTGAAAACTATTCAAATAACCATTTTAATAAATAAGAATCGAAATAAATTGTTTTTCTTCATTGATTTTTGGTCATTAAAGTCCATATTGGAATAGTTGATTACTTAATTAGTTAATTACTGACATATCGAAGACGAAAGGTAGGGGTAAAGGGTCCTGCCCTTTGGACACAAAATTAAGTACAGAGAGACAATAAATAACATTGCTAATAAAACACCTGGAAGAACAAGGACATGTTAAAAATTCAACTGGCGAAATAAAAGTTCAAATTCTTTATTGTGGTTTAAATTTTAAACCCCTTCTGTAAACAAGGGGAGAAATCTGAAGTTTTTTATTACGTACTCGGGGCCAGGTAATAAAGTCGATATAATAAAATAAATAATTCCAAAGCCATTTTTACAAACTATACCCCTGAGGACCATAAAATTCATCCGGCCCGTTGCTACGAAACCCGTTCTGTTTCTGGTCAATTTATTTTAAACCTGTCCGATTAACTTACGGCACCATTAAAAATTATGAGCCGTAGCAATTCTTTCTATTTTCTTGCTTTACCTTTATCTTATAGGGCATATGGACTATCTAGATTGGTATATGTATACATTTTTGTGGTTGACTTTCATTACCATTAAAATATGTTCTGGATACTTATGCCATTGTTAAAGTTTTGAAACATCTTTATTAGAAAAACAGAAATATTATTAAACTATGATGGATCTAGGGGGTTTGTTCGGATTTGTAAGGATTTTAAAAACCAACAACTGGGAAATTTAAGCATTTTGTTTTTGTAAAAAAGCATTTTAATCTTGTTAATTTTTACAATAAAAAATTCTTAAATTGCAATAATAATCACTAATGCACCACACATTTAAAAATATTTAACTACTGGAGTTATAAATAAATCATTTACATTTATTGTAAAATTTAAAATATATTTTAGTATTTACTTGATCGTACTAAATTTATTAGAGATACTAGCTAGACTTTTTTATAAATTATGTGTACCGACAATAATATTTTGGTGTGGATTATTAATGAAAAATTTAGTTAATACTATATTTTATAGGAAATCGAATAATAACATTCGTTGTAAAATTTAAAATATACTTATTATTTATTTGATTGTACTAAATTGATAAGAAGAATTTGGACTATTCTAAACAGTTCGTTATATAAAAAAATACACAAGGCAAATTTGTATTTATTGATGTTGACAGTAGCATACATTTTGCCAATGTGCTACTTTGAATTAAGTAACTTGATAATCTTTACGACTGAGTATAGCTGTCTGGAGGTCTTAAAGGTGGTTCATATAGATGCGCATCACGAAATACGAATTGAGAATATTGGATTGATGATTACTGGTCAATTTAAAATATTTTTCACCAAATACTAATCAGAGCATTATTCGCACTTCGCATTTCGTGATTCTCATCTATATGAACTTAGCTTTCTCAATTTTAAATATTTTTCATCAATTAACCAAATAGATCATTTTTCGCAATTCGCATTTCGTGATTCGCATCTATATGAACTAAGCTTTAGTAAACGTTTTGGGAAACGGAAACTTTTACATTGAGAACTGCTATTTCATGTACTTAGTTTAAGTCAAAATTATTGAGATTGATGATCAAAGGTCTGGAGGTCTTAAAGGTGGTTAATATAGATGCGCATCACAAAATGCCAATTGCAAATATTGGATTGATGATGACTGGTCAATTTTAAATATTTTTCATCAATTAACCAATCAGAGCAACGTTTTGGGAAACGCAAACTTTTGAAGTGACAACTGCCAGTTCATGTACTTAATTTAAGTCAAAATTATTGAAATTGAAGATCAAAGGTTCATTAGGTCGGGTTGCAGGAACTTTCAAAAAGTAATTAACTTAACAATAAACTTTAATAAAATTGTGAGATCAATGACAGTGGCAGGATATATTTACACTTAGTCAAAGGGGCTCTAACATACACAGACCCCAATGTTATCTTGTCTTCTTGCCTTATCTAATGGAGGGAATTCTAAATTACAGTCAAACCTCCATTAGGCGGACAGCTACGGGACCTTCTAAATGTGTCCGCCTAATAGAGGTGTTCGCCCATGGAAAATTTGTTATTAGGTAATATATAAATCCAAAATTATTAGTATGCATATGTACAAATAAACATAACATAACAAAAATACATTGGTTTTAGTTAGGATGTAGTACTAAAAAATCTAATAACGTAGTTTGACGTGTTTTCGTTTTATACTTGCAATCTAGAAAATGTAATTCCAAGTCTGATAACAATTCCATTGCTGTAGAGTCACCTCTATTCTTTGCATGCTCTTATAATTCCTTTACCATTCTAATGGCTTGTTGATAATTGGCGATATTTGTTTGATTACTGCATTCAACTCCTTCATCGGAGTCGTCACAGTGATGTGGTTTCAGTTTGGACTATATAATCGGTAGGAATGGAGTCACTATCATCTTCTAATAGCACATTGATATCAATGTTAATGAACTCGCCCAAATCATTGTTATCAAATTACAAACTTCCACAACATCAATATTCTCTTTCAGATTCAAAATGCGACATCTGATGCCATTGTTTACGATTTTAACCTTACAACTCACAAATAAACGGCGGACTGCTGTCGGCGAATCACACATACTTTCATTCGGCGAAGTCTTTTCGCTCTGCTACGCATACGCGATTGGTTGCGATCTGTCTTCAAAGAGTTTTTGCACCATACTTATTCATTTCCCAAATACTTTAATTTTTTGTCCGTTTGAAGGAAGGTTCTCGCACTCTTTGAATGAAAACAGCCTGTCCGCGTCCGTCCAAAGGAGAGTCCGCCCAAGAGTGGTTGATTTTCATGGAATTTCATATACCTAGTTCCAGAATATGAAAAAATGCCCGCTTAATAGAGATGTCCGCTTATTAGAGGTATCTGTTCTGAGAGGTTTCACTGTATTGGTATAAATTATTATTATTATTATTTTTAAGGGGAAGCAATAATATAATAATGTGGTTAAATATAGTCACTACAAGATATTATACTATTTATAACATAAAATAGATTAGTGGTAAAAAAATTGTAGAAAATATAGATTTAAAGCAAAGAACCATGTATGTCGAAGGTTGAAATATTTGGACCCTTTAATATAATTGCCGTATTTATATTATATTTTAACCGTCGCTATTTATTGCTATTTGCGCCCATTTTTTATTTGCTTATAATAATAATAAAATTTGTACAAGCTTAGTTTACTACGGTTTAATATCGTATAGCTAAGGTTCTACTAATTAGTGTTCCTTAGATTCATATGGTTTATTTATGCTTAAAATTAACGCTCTCTGCTTTTTTACAAACTCTATCACTTAACTAGGTCAAATGGTATCATTATCTTTAGCTTTTATGTCAGGTTGGTATTGTCCAGAAGCTGGATAGCCTCGACGTTCACATGGTGAAGTAGTCGTTGTTCGTATCTATGTCGAAGTGTCGATGCAGGTTGTGAGGTACCAAGAAGCATTGATGCTATTCTTCACTACTTTCTTTATAGCGCTGTATTATTTCGATATTGCAGTAAAGTAAAATCTCGCAATATATATGTTTTACATATATTTCTTACATGTTTTTAAATTTAAACACCTGGAAAATAGTGGAATCAATTTAAGCTTGGAAAGATAATGCAAAGTTTAATTTAATTTAACAAACCATCCGAAGAACTCTTATAATATGTATCAAAAATAAAAAGTCTATACTTGTCAGGTGGTATTAATATCAAATACAAATGTATGGAAAAATTATTATTTCCCAGACCACCCGATGATACCTTATACAATAAGGGCGTATTTTGTCTACATAGTAGCACATTAAAATACTATATCAGATTGAATGGTACTACCAAGAAAAGGAAGTCTTTTCCATTGATAGGATTTAACTACCTGCAGACCGGTTTCGAACTCTTTTGTTCTCGTCAGTACAGGGTAGGTGTACATACCTATCATTAGAGACGACTTTATACTTAACGATGTATTATCGACGGTAGTCGAGAAAATACAACGCGCAGTGCCATCTCTTAAGGTATGGTTTCGGTAGAGATGCCAGCATTGGCTGCCGGCCGCGAAGGTTGGCATTACGGTCAGGTCACGAGAGTTCGCTGAAACTGCTGGAAGCCATCGGCAGTCAATTTATCCCCGTTGAGAAAAGTAGACGTACTGTGGTATCTGTGTGTATAGATGAATATCGATATGCTCTAGATACATATACTATATAATACCTATGTTTATACTTACTCTTTCTTTTCAAAGTTATAGAAATATTTTTCCAAATATTTTCTCGTATTTCTAAATTTTTATAATCCTTATCTTGATGGTCGTATAATTGATGAAATTTGCTGAATTCGGAAATGAGCATTTCATCATTCTCCGCTAAAAAGTGTTGCTACTCATGGCAGAACTCTTGTCACTTTTTCATACACAATTCAATAATAATAATAAAGGCTTTTAAAAGCTAGGTTATAAAATTTACATGCAAGCAATCGGGCGTCGGGCATCAACGGCCAAACTGGCCCCAGAGCAGTCAGTAGAGGCCAGCCTTTCAGCCGCGGGGTCTCGGATCTTCAAGCGGAACCATATATGTTATTCTCCTTAAAACCAGTGCTCGGATGCCAGCCTTCGCGGCCGGCCGCCGATGCTGGCAGTTCTACCGAAACCATACCTTTAGTAGTCCCACACACGTCTGTCTGTGGTTCAGATTGTGTGGGACTGCTAAGAGATTGCACTGCGCGTTGTATTTTCTCGACTACCGTCGATAATACATCGTTAAATATAAAGTCGTCTCTGATGATAGTATGTACACCTACCCTGTACTGACGAGAACAAGAGAGTTTAAAACCGGTCTGCAGGCGGTTACATCCTTTTCTTGGTAGTACCATTCAATCTGAAATAGTATTTTAATGTGCTACTGTCTAGACAAAATACGCCTTTATTGTATAAGGTATCATCGGGTGGTCTGGGAAATAATAATTTTTCCATGCATTAGTATTTTCTTATAATATGTATGTCCTTTAATTTTTATGTTATGTCTTCTTGACAATTTCAGAAAGATTCAGCTATAAGTTATCTATTTCTGTTATATAAATAACACATTTAAGTACAATAGGAACCTTGTTTGGCACATTAGTCTGAAACAGTGAAAAGAATGCGAGTAAAAAATAAGAACTTAAAAGCGGGGCAGGTTTTCGTATTAAAATTATTAAAAGATTTTCAGTCAAAATGACCTTAAAAATGAAGACTAGGATCACAATGTATATTTTATTTTCATATTGTTTTATTAGTAATGAATGAATATTTGGTAGAATTAACTTCATGATAGATATTTGAAATATCTATCAAATATTTACTTACTTAAATTATTAATTATTACTTAAATCGTAAATCTGATATCACATCAATAGTGACGACACCGGTGCCTGATCGGTCAACGCCAGACATATCGATCGATCGATAAAGTGTGCTATAATTAGGCGTGCGCCGGCCAAAATCTTTGTCAACACCAATGTCGGAGCGAATACCTTTTATTGTTTTAATACTGTGTTTTGCTGTTAGTATTTGATAGAAAACGGTGATTCGAAATGAAATGAATTTAGCACGCCTATGCTTGAAAGAATATTTGATTATTGTTTACCTAGCTTTCCCTTCTTTCCCTGTTTTAGACTCCTGTGTTGTACAATACTCTAATACTTTTTGAATAAACAAAATCGATGTAGATGAAATGAATATTTTCGGTAGATATCTATGAAGATTTATATAAAGGTTGTTATTCCCTGCATTCGTCATAAAAGTGAATATATATGTCACTGTCAATGTGTATTATATTATCAATATGAAGAAGAATTTTACCAAACCATTAAAAGAACAGTAACACAAGCGGCAAAATCGCAAAATTAAAAATAAACAAATCTTACTTTCAAAAATGTTTTCAAAACAAGTTTTGGTAATTATTGTCAAGAAACAACGCGTTAAGTAAGTAAAGATGGATTTTTGAAACCTTCCTCAAGTTTTCAAACCCGAACAAACCTTGAAATGAATATTTCACTGAACGAAATTGTTGATAAACTAGTACTGCAATCGAAAAAGTATAGGCAATTTATTATGCTAAATTACAAAAGCCTCTGTACGGCAATAAAATTATGGCTATATAAAGATTGAAATTTCCAAACATAAAGGCTCTTGAAAATTACATTTCGTAATATATGGGACAACAATATACCATTACAAACGTGATATTTATGGAATTTTGTATAAACCTGATACTCTATAAACAACACGTATTTACCATAGATAAAGGTGGGGTTTTATCCAAAAAATCAATGTTAAATATAATGGGATAGATTTGCAGAAGAATTTTTTAATAACATTTTGTGTATAAGTAGAACATCAAATAATAAGTTCCAGGTTCTATTTCAACTGCCCAAATTTACATTAAAATGTTTCCTGCAAAGTAGGGAATGGGTAAGGTTGGTAAGAAATTTCATGTTACTAAAAACAATATTTTGAAACAATTGCTTGCGATAAGTACAATTATTTAAAAATGAAAATTCTCTGATATCTATTGCCGTTTTGTGGATCACTTAATTATCATGAGTAAGATTAATATGGGCAACGGGGTATAGTGAAAAGGAAACATTCCTGGTTAAAAAACATCACAGACTTTACACTCACTATTCCGAACAGCCCAAGCTCGTCGGACGTTCGTTGAAATTGTTGCCAACCTTAAATAAAATTAAGACTACACTCAAAGTTATGCCCAATGAAATAACAGCTATTTTTTATGGTTTTATGGTATTTCCTAAGACATATCCACAACTTGTGAATCTATGAACAAGTATTTTTTTGTTTTACTACAAATTTCACTAAAATATGTTCTATTGACCTTCGTCAATCGTCATGTTGAGCAAATAAAATAATTTTTGAAAAATGTTCATACCAGTAGCATTTATGAAAATATCGGCTACATATGAGCAACTTTTTATCTGTAATTTTAGGAATAAATTATTTTTCATAAAAAGTTCTGCTTAGCTTGAAAACTCTTTCTTCATGTGTAAAAAAACAAATATAACGTACAGGGGTCAAAAACGGAGAAAATGGGCTCAATAATATTAGTAAAGATATACTAATTTACATGGTATAAAGAAATCTATTAGAGAAAAGTTGTTAAGAATCAAATTTAACATCAAAATATAATAACAGCCATTTACGAAGAAAACATATTTTTAGCTATTTTTTTTGCCCAAGATAAGGAAAACTTTATATTTCTAAATGTATTTTCAAAAGAACAAGACATCGAGTCACCAATGAAACAAACAAGTGTCAAAGTAAACGTCAATGTGATTCTTAAAACTTAATTGCTTAAAAATAGTACTTGTTAAACCAAGAAAAAGTATAAATTGTGCTTATTATGGGCAATAACTACCAATGAATCAAAAATACGAATTACACAAGCCTGCAATGAAGTGAATTGAATGATTTGAAATTGGAAACGTTGTTTGAAGATTTAGAAAAAAAAATAGTTAAATGCATTATAAATCTGATGGCTCAATTAAAGCATAATAAGAAACACATTTTTTAAAATTCTTTAAAATCTGATGATTTCGATATATTGGAATTTGCTGAAGAAAATTGATGAAAATATTTGTTTTCCGTAGATGATTGTTATTTTATATTTTGACATCAAATTTGTTTCTTAAAAACTCTTTCTTAATACATTTTTTTGTATCCTGTAAATTATTGTTAATGTACTCTTAGATTCGTTACTTACTCTTAGTATTTTAGTATAGTGCCTTAATTTTTGATCAATCGTTATATTTCGAATTTTTTTTACGGATTATGAGGTAATGAAAACTTTTTATAAAGAATTGTTTTTTTTTTTAAATCACAGAAAAAAGTCCATATGTTGCCAATATTTTCAAATATGCTGTATAATGTTGTATAATGTTAGAATGGAGTTGGATAATATATTTTATTTTATCAACGGAACAATTAAGCTTGAGATTACCTTATCAAATTACTACAAGATACCTAGGAAAGTTGTTAAATATCTGCAATTCGAATCTAAACTAAAAAAGCTTATACATTTTATAATTTAATAATGCTATTTCAGTTTATTACAGTTAATATTCTAAGTCCGTTTACATTACAATTAGAATTAGATAAATAAAAATATAAATTTCTACTTAAAATTATGAAATATAACTAAAGAGTTAAGGTGATTCGAAGCATATTTATACAGGGTGTCAATGTGATCATGTTACAAACTTTTAGGATAGATAGAATACATGAACATAAAACAAAACAAAGTTTTATAGCTCCTCCGGAACTACTACAACTACCGCAACCAATTTTGGGACAAAAATTACTGTTAGTAAGTTCATCCATTTGTACCTATTGGATAATGTTAACTTTAACCAGTGGCGTCCAAACCAGGGGGCATTTGGGTAAACTTGACTTCAATTTTTTGCTGTTTTGGCATCACGTTATGAGTCCTATGCCATTTACATAAAAAGGGTATTCTTTGTAAACGTCATTAAAGTCATCATTTCTAGAAAAATTGGCTAAAAATAAATTAAGGTACAGATATCATTTATTGAAGTCTTCAATGAGGTAGTACAAAAAGAAACATAAAATAATAATGACTAGCATTTTCAATCACTTTTATTGTAAGTCTCTTTTTGTACTACCTCATTGTTCTTCTGACCAATTTCAATAAATCAACAAATGATACCTTAACTTGTTTTTAGCCAATTTTCGTAGGAACGATAACATTAACGACTATTATCGTTTTTATGTAAATGGCACAGGAAAAACATAACATGATGCCAAAACGGCGAAAAATTGATATTCTTAGAGGAATGGAGTCAAATTTACCCACGCACGCCCCTGGTTAGCTAACATTATCCAATTGACTCAAACAGATGAACTTACTAACAGTAATTTATGTCCCATGATTGGTTGCGGTAGCTGAAGTCGTTCCGGAGCTACAAAACGAAAACTAATTTATGAATGCCATCTTCAAACGATTATAGTTCCCTGAGGAAGAATTTCCGGACCAATGTTCATATGAACTTTTTTTTATTTTCATGTATTCTATCTATCCTAGAAGCTTGTAACATCATCACATTAATACCCTGTAAATACATATTCTAAATAAATGTAAAATAGGAGTACTTAATTTCCCCAGCGCGAATCTATGTAATTTATTTACTAAATACAAGACCCATTTCTGTTTCATAGGCATACGTTATGTCTAAAAAAATTGAAGCTGATAACACGACTGAAATAAATAACAATGTTGATTGGTACAAGATTATTATATGAATAGAGGCTAAATAATATAATGCATGTAATTATAAATACTTTATTAAACTGCAAATTTGTTGCTAGTGTTTAACATTGCCATTGTTTCTTCAGGGACAAACATGAAACATAAATTTATAATTAACTACAGATTTAATAAAATTACAACTTACGTTAACTTCAAAGAACTTGTCTCCAGGCAGTTTCTTAAGAACCAGCACGAAAGGTGTGTTTTGTTTCTTAACTATTTCGTTAAAGGAGAGCGTCAGACTTCTGGGTCGTTTAAATTCAAAGTAGGATGAGACAGATGTGCCGTCAGTCTTGAGGAAACATCCAAAAAGACGCATAAAACCGATGCCTAACTGTACTAGTTCTAGTTTTCTATCTGAAAAAGAAAATAATAACATGTTATTATTTTTTTACGCTTTTAAAGTTGAGCCGAACTCAACGAAATTTATCTGGATTCGTATAAATTTTCTTAGGTTCATTGGTTCTATTCATTAAAGTTTGTAGATATTCTACTAATAATTTTATCAAATTTTCCAAGTAAAATAAATAAATTCATACTAACCGCGTTTGAATAATCTTTCTAAATGTATTATTGAGAGCATGTAAAAAGCACTTTAAAATCTAAATATAAAGTGACATTTTATACGTACTTACTAAAACCGCTTGATGATTACTTGTTTGAAGAAATTTGAGAAATGTCAAAAATGACTTGATAGGTATATTATATACGAAATATTATATTAATGAACAGCAAATTTCAGTAGGATTTAGAAAAATATTCTTTGAGCCAATTTTTGAAGTAACCAATATGCATATATTTTTAAACTACCCTGTAATATAGACTAAAATTCCGATGTAAGATTAAAAGCTTTTGGACATAACCTAACACTCCACTAAATTTTGTTGTCTTATTTGTTTTATTGTATCACGAAAAAATAGAAATTAATTATTATCTCGAGAACATGAGCCAGGAATAGGAAACTATTAAGGAAAGGTGTTACGAAATGAATTCTAAAAAATAAGATTATATGCCATTTAAAAATTAAAGTTGCTTTATTTTGTTGTAGAATGTCGCTGATAAAAGTTGCCCGTTTATTCAAACAAAAATATTTTCAGAGCCACACGTTGACTGGTTCGCCAGCTATAGTGTTTGCAGCGATCCCTGTCGCCAGATAATGACAGCCTGACGTGACATTAATGATCTGCCTGCTTGTTTCTGGTTACTTCATTCATATAGGTTGGTATGAATTCCAGGACCGTATTTTAAAATAATACATTTATTATGCAAAGTATATTTTAAAATGATTGAAAATTGAAACAAAAAATTATTTATCTTTCAGTTGAATTTTTGATAAACATTTTATTACATACTACATAATCAATTGCACTTGGATTTTGGCAAAGTACATCTCTTGTGTAGGTTCATCTGGTAAGAGCGATTTTAAACCAAAACGGTCAGAAATCTCATGAAGATATTTTTAATTTTCCCAGTAATCAAACTATAATTATTATTTTTCGTCTAAAGAGTTTAATAAAATATTAACCTACAAATATTTCCCACGTGATTAGTACTTACTGTAATTTACTATAATAAAACCATGTAAATACAGTTTTAAAACTTATTAGCATTAATTAAACTTTAAAAATATAACACATGGGCTTAGTACAGCCTACCACTAGACTGGTAAATTTTATTAAATTTCCCAAGCAGCTTATCGATGACATATTGCTGGTGTCAACTATCGAAAAACGTGAGGGTTCGTTAACGAAGTTAGCAATGGTGCCGACTTAATGTTCCATCAGTGTGATATTTTCTACTATTTTGGGCTTAAAGTTAGTTAAATATATGGATGAAACATCTATTTGATTTGCGGTTAAACTTTTATTGAAAATCTCCGTTAAGCGACGGAAGATAAAATCTAAAACAAACCATAATGTAAATTGAATGTCTTACTTTAATAACCATAGTACGTTATTTTTGGTCAACAATTATTGTAGTATTTTATGCTGTAACAGTAAGTTTATATTAGAAGTAGATACAGTATACAGTACTGTTATTGTATTTCTTCTTTAATTCTCCGAGTTTTTATTTCAATTTTACTAAAAAATGAACAGGTCATACCATAATAGTATGAGCAGTAAAAACTACAGTTTTGTCTAAATGAGATGATATTTCGATTCTATAATTTGACGAAATTTCCATCCATTTAGCAAGCAAGTGGCTTCTGACGATTATCATTACTATAATGATTAGCCAACTGAAACTTTCATTTTATTTTAAAATGCTTGCGGCTAGTCTAGTGTGCAGATAAATAATTCTTCTCCGATTACGACAGGGTGTTTCATTATGGTCGGCCACCGGCCATGTCTTGGGAACTACTGGGTATAGAAATTCAGGATAAAAAATTTACTGATAAAATGGCCATTAGAAAATCCATCCTGGAAGTTGTTCCGAATTTCGTCGCAAGGGGGTATAATTGGAAAGCAAATATTAAAATTCTAAATTTCTCCGAATATACCTTCGATAACATCGTTAGAAGGTTTGGAAAATTCTGTATCATTTTGGTGAAAGGTTTATTGGTGTACTCACCTTGAGAATACTGGTATTTTTGTAAATATAGAAATGCAGGGTATATCTAATAGATCCTATTACTCATTTTACATATACGTCTAACTTACCTTTGACCTTGAATTATCCTATATAATTGAGGAACCAAAAATGTTATATTTGTCGTGACATATCCACGTTGCGGCAATCGTCATAACTGCTTCGGAGATACTTCGTGTGCTCTTCCGAGCCAAAAAGTTTTATACACCTCAATATCTTTTGACACTACAAATCCCCGATTCGTCCATCAGTAGAATACTGCTCTCATATCTGGAGCTCTGCACACGAGAGTTGTCGTTCGTCTGATGGGAGACCACGAGCTGACCGAGAACCTTTGAGCTTGGAACATAGAAGATAGGTTGGCGATTTGACTCTCTGTATTACAGATATCAAAATAGACAAATGTTCGACTGATATTGCCTGCCCATCGCCCACTGCCGTCCATACGTAGGTGGTTTAGCTTAGTACACCTCGAACTTCATTATTTAAGAATATTTTCATCTGGAAGTCAACCTTGTTGAAAGACCATAATGAGATCGTGTTTTCCAACGAATATAACCTCCAACGATTCACGACCAATTTGAATCGTTTTATTCGCAAACGCACCACTCCCATAGGGCCTTGCCTTAAAGGATTTTCCTATAGTGCTTGTGTGCATGGGTTGTAAGGGGATATATTTGTTTATTTGGATAAAATTGTAAAATATTAGAGGACATAACTGCGAAATAGTGTGATATTCACAAACAAATATTTAAATAAGAAAATTATTGTTCATGATGTAAAAATTAAATATTTTAATTTGGGAAAGAAGAAATCCATTGTTTTACTTGCTACTTGTTTAAGCTCCTGATATATTTAGGTCCGCAGTAAGATTATTATATAGTGGATTAGATCATAAAAATTATAGGAAATACTTAGATCTATGTAAATATTTTTATAAATATCTTTTGTTTAGAGGAAGATTGTACTTCCAAAAAAAAATATTAGTGGAAAAGAATGACCATTTTTTAGTATCGCGTTTTAGCGAACTTATGCATAAATAAGTGATGTTAATGTTTCTACCCGATGCTCAAATTATATAATAAATTTAAATATTACAAGAAATGTCGGGAAACTTATTATAATATTAATAAATGAAAGTATAAATTCCAAGAGAACATTACAAAAATGTATTTTTTTAACGGAAACTGCTATTGATATTTCATTTGATAGAGAATGAAATTCTAAATGAAATTTATTTTTTACATGTCGCTAAAATTAATAATACCGGAAAAATTTTGATTTAATTAAACTCAAATCAACTGTTCAAATACATCTCCTTGTACTTCTATATATCTCTGAGGACATTTCAAAACTTTGATTATAGTCGTGTTCGCCCATTGGTGTTATTCATAATATTATATGTAGTTCATTAACATTATTGTGGTGTTTTTCATAAACTTTATTTTTTAAACGCCGCAAAAATGGCGTCTTGTTGTCAAAAACAGAACACGTGCAATGTGTTGCAATATGACAACATCGCATTTAATGCGTTAACCTCTTTTAAACCTGGAGACTGCCTCACTAAAATATTGATTGCGAAGGGCATCAGGAACGGCCATGTAAATTTTCAAATTTCATATAAAGTGTATATATTTCGCTTAATAATTCAAAGCGCCATTTATGGTTATTTTTCTTCTATTTATTTTCATCTCGGGATTTGCCGGTTTAAATATAATACGTCATTTCCATAACACCCTATATTTAAATTAATAAAAAATATATTACTTATTAGAATTAAACATTTTTTCTCTGTGTATAATATATTAATTAGTTTTAACATAAGCCGCATATTATATTATAATATGATAGTCATATTTAAATTTTAATATCAACATTTCATACGACATTTCTAAGCCTGTTGCAATGAAGGTCAAATTAATTTAATGCTTTATTATCTGATTAGATTCATTCGCCAAACGATTTAATTGCTAAGTGTAAGGTACAAGGCCTTACTAGATCCTGTGTTATACGCGTCGATGTAAACTACAAATTCAGATTTGATCTTGACTCATAAGCATTACAAAAATAATAATATTATAAATTTAGTGGAAATCATATAGTACCTGATACTGGAATTTAATAATATGTAATTTGGATTATTAATATAACAAAAAGTGAACATTTAAAAGTATTTGTTGTGATGTAAGTAATTTTAATTTTTAAAAATTTTAATTCCTCTGTAGAGTACTTAACTATCAGCTGATTTATTGGAGAAAGAAGTTGCATATTGCAATCTTTAATTAAATATGGCAATATATTCGATAATTCGATAATATTGCAAAATAGATAGAATTTAAATTTATATATATCCTTTTAGATATAAGTTGATTGTTATAAAAAATAGGCTTAGAAGGTAAGAATGAATTCTTTTGAATTTTTTTTTTCGAAAATTTCCTACACTACCCTCATATAAATAATATAAAATTACATTTTCACTTACTGCCCTAAATCAAGTGACCATTACTTGATGAAGAACTAATTAAATAATAACCTAATTTTTTGATATTTCTACCAATATAGTTTACATTATTTACTTAGTAAAATTGATATCAATTTTATTTGTTTTATGTTGAATAAAGCAATACTGGCTAGTGGTTATGAGACTTTGTATGAACGGGTTTGTTTACAATGTTTATGTGCTACTAAGACTAGTTGTTCTATCTGCAAAATATGACTTTTTCAGATTAATATTTTTTTATAATTATAATTTATCGCTTATATTTTTATAATATAGTAAAGTAATAGCGCATATATTCAAAAATATTTATTGAAACACCACTCTTTTAAAAGAATTTAGAAAAAAAGTGCATGTAATAATAACAAAATGCGTAATTTCTCAAAACTACTTTTAAGAGGTTAGGACATTTAGTCTTAGTACGGCAGTATACACGGTGTTGAAAAAAGGTCGGTACCTCGGAATAACTCCGGTGCATCGCATAGCAGCGGAAAATGTCTAGGGGAAAAGTTGTTTGATTTGGAAGGAGGAATAGTTTGCAATTTAAACCACCCCCCACCCCCTCAACCCCCGGGCGCGGGTGGGGGTTAGTTAAGATTTTCAAATAGAACCCCATATTTTTTATTGATGTATCGTATTCTCCGACCAAAAATAAACATCTTTTGTCTTGTCTTTTTTTATTCGGGCCCATCCTTCACCAATAATCAATATGAGAAAGACAAAATCAGAACCCTGCGAAAATCAAGTTTTATCCCGGAAATACTCTTTATCTCTGTCTTTTGCTAAAAAATGCCCGTGGAATACAAACAACTTTTTCCACGGGCATTTTTTAGTACAAGACCGAGAAAAAGAGTATTTCCGGGATAAAACTTGATTTTCGCAGGGTTCTGAT
The DNA here is from genome assembly GCA_963991005.1 of Barypeithes pellucidus. Lineage (NCBI taxonomy): Eukaryota > Metazoa > Arthropoda > Insecta > Coleoptera > Curculionidae > Barypeithes > Barypeithes pellucidus. The sequence continues at coordinate 45,367,144 of OZ022560.1, forward strand.
TTTGTCTTTCTCATGGTGATTATTGGTAAAGGATGGGCTCGAATAAAATAATTTTTCGGACAAAAGATGTTTATTTTTGATCGGAGAACACAATACGGTCAATAAAAAACTGGGGGTTCCATTTGAAAATCTTAACTTACCCCACCCGCGTCCGGGAGTTGAGGGGTGGGGGTGGTTTAAATTGCAAACTATTCCTCCTGCAAAACCAAACAACTTTTTTCCCAGACATTTTCCGCTGAAATGCGATGCACCGGAGTTATTCCGTGGTACCGACCTTTTTTCAACACCCTATATATGTCATTAGTTTGGAACTAAACAATTTTTGTAATTTGTCAAGGATAATTTAATAAATAGATGCATTCTAGGGAATTCGAGAGTTTTATGTACATAAGTAGGTACCTACTTCCACTATGACACTTAGATCCTGACCGATTATATTCAAACATTTCAAATATCAGAATTTTGACAGTCTTATATATTTAATTACAACATTTGATAATAGGAAAAAAAAAATTGCTTGGAAAGGTCAGAAATATTAAAGATTTTATTGTGTTGTTTTGCCTTAGATTAAAGATAGTATAGACCTTATCTTTGGAAGATTAATATCTTCTGATAATAAACAGATCAATAAATTTAAGAAGAATAATATAATTTAAGAGGAAGATGCGGTTAAATTTTTCCCAATTCTGCATCTTTTGAATAAAGGTTTAGTTGGATAAGGATATTCTCTTTCTCAACATAATCTTATAAGGGAATATATGTGACTTAATTTTTCATTTATTCTTTTACTATCGGTTGTTTATTCATTATATAAAATTAAATTCAGCTTTTTTACCTGTTCTGTAAGTGTGGAACTGTAAAACAGCATGTGAAATAAATAGTAAATAAATATATAGTCTGGAAACGGCTTAATATTTTTTGACCAGCTATTTTTTTTAACAAAATTTCGAAATGGCTATATGGGAAGGTAAACTACTTTTTACGAAAGAATGACAATAACTATCAAAATGGCGGATGGGCGCCATCTTGGTAAATAAATCTAAATATTAAGAGGTGTCTTGCGATATATCATCTTGAAGGCATTATCTAGAACTTTACGATATAAGAATATTCCTTCTGTATTCGCAACGAACACAAAATGACGGCTTTTTTAAAATTGAATAGTTATTGTTCTTTATTATCTATTATTTCATTTACGGTCTTAGAAAAATAAGTGAGCTATACGTTCTTGCATATTTCTGGTACTCAAATTCCAAATGGCGGATGGGCGCCATCTAGATAAAGCAATTCAATAGGATAATAGGAAGTAGGATCTACTACCGTGTACTTTACGGTTCCCGTATATTGTGTTTCTATTTATATTATGTATTTGTTCTTTAAATTTAAAAGTTAAATGTTATTAACTGTAAATCTTACGGTCACCCCACTTTTTGAATACACCCTGTATAATTCAAAATATTTTTTAAATGTGCAGAATATACAAGCATACCTAATCGGCTCATTATCGACAAATCTTATCTTCAAGGCATAAATTTACTCCGCGCAATCGTTGAATCACCCTGTACACTGTGCAGAGTCTTCTTTGTACCGTATATTTCACTGGGAATTATACTCGGTATATTAATCATACACCTATTTGTTAATTATTATTATTAATAAAAATTAATATAATAATTTATTTACTTTTTAGAAGACGAAAATCAAATGGCGTCTATTGAACAAATCAACGAAGAATTGAATGATATTTTAAACCATGTAGCGGAAACACAAAATATAGCAAATTTTGAAATACATCCAAGCACAGAAGCGAACTATGGAGATGGCTTTGTAGCTCAATTTTATACAGGAGACATTTGTGACAAAGATACTGGACATACTACTGTTGTGGCAATTAAAAAAGCGCCAAATTTCAATCTCGAATTCGACTATAACTCAATATTTCAAAATGAGTATTTTTTTTATAGCACCTTATTGCCAGCATTACAGGAGCTACAAATAGAAATGGAGGTATCCGCCCCGTTCAATAACTGCCCCAAATATTTTTGCAGTGGCATGGAATCCAAAAAGGAGTATATCGCAATGGAAAATTTAAAACCATTTGGCTATGTGATGTTCGATAAAAGGAAATACTTGGGAAAAGATCACTTAGAAAGACTTTTTAAAATATATGGAAAATTTCATGCCCTTTCTTATGTCTTGCGGATCAAAGATGAAGAGAAATATAAAAAAATTGCCAATGGATTCGTAAATATATTCGAGACACTGGTGGAAGTTATGGGTAAACAAGTAGAATCTGCGATTTCTGCTGCTATAAAAGCTTTAGATTCCGAAAATGATAGAAAAATTTATGAAGAATTAAAGGATTTCGGAGAAAATATTCTACAAACTTTTCTCGAATCATGCATGTATAGTGGAGTATATAGATGTTTGATTCATGGAGATTGCTGGTCTAACAATATGCTTTTTAAATACTCGGTAAGGATTAATAATATATTATTTACAGAGCGGTAATAACTGTTTGAATTTAAAATAATTTACAAGGACGGACGTTAATTAATCGAGTAAATAGTAATATTCTCAGCAAATAGAATATTATACATTTTCTACGACTATTTAATCACAATTTATAATTTTATCTACATAAATTAATAACCGATCTATCATTCCTCTATGCATAGTTACCAATTACCACGTGCACTATGCCACCAATAGAAAACAATACATTTTTATAACAGCATCACCAATAATTTGTGATGTGTTATGATAAACGTAACTTTTACTGATTGACTGATTTTATTAGTTTTCTATTGTTTTTTAAAAATTCTATTAGACAACCCGGACAAACCTGATTGAATTTAAAAATCCGAAAGGAAGAAAAATGATTTGAAGTTACAGCCCGTCAGTAAAATACTACCACTCATGGACAGTAACTACCATGAATAATAATAATTTTAATTACTTAAAACACAAATGGTTATTCATTATTTACAGAAATAGTCGCAGGTATAGTATATACAGCGTGTGAGAAAATATTAGCAACATATGGAAGATTTTGTTATCATTATCATTATAATTCACTTTCAACATAACTTTATCTGTTAGTAGGCAGTTCGGGTACTTTTGGACTGATTAATTTATCATTAAGTTCTGAAAACGATATCCTAACTCGTTTTTAAATTATGTATATATATAATTATTTTTATTTGCTTCATCACTTGTACATATCAGTATCACATTTTGTCAGTTGTTATCTGCATACTGTATATTATACCGAGTGTTTGAATATACTGGCAATATATTGTAAACTTATTTATCTATGATTTTAGGAAAAAAACTATTCTTCTCTCCTAATTCGCGAAAAAATAACAAATATAAAGTGCAGAGTACTAAAAAATTAAGAAAATGTTCTCAAATGATATGAGTAGAACAGCACTAATTTACATGGTCAAGAAACAATATTTTAATCTATCTTTCTTGCCCTAGGTGTGGAGATGACCGGATTTAAAAATAATATTAAAAAATATGTTGTTATTAGGCTTCAAATTATTAATATATTCAATACATTTCTAGGACTTTTCTAAATTTTTCAATTTCAAATCATTGTACTTCGTTACAAGTTTGTGTAATTCTGTTGTTTTATTCATTGGTGTTATTGTCGACAATAAACATAATTTCTATTTTTTCTTGGATAATTAATTAGTCGCATTTTCAATCAATTAAGTTTTAAAAATCAAATTGACGTTTATTTTGTAGGTTTCGTAGGTGACTTGATGTCTTGTACTTTTAAAAATATATTATTTACCTTACTTTCAGAAATAATGAAATCTTCTGTATTTTGGACAAGGAAAAATAGATGAAATTATTTTGTCTTCGCGAATGGCTGTTATTTAATATTTTGAAATTAAATTGGATTTTTAACAACTTTTTTTTAGAATAGTTTTTCCTAAAATCACCGATAAAAAGTTTTCCATATGAACAATCCCGAACAAACCCAATATTTTCACATATATTGTAAATATAGTACATAATTTGTGCTATAAAGAAATTACGTACTGATGGAATTACGAGCTATATGCTGAATTTTTTTATTCCTTGGTAATATGCTTACAACACATTTTTTAATATGCCATAATATCATTACTATCTTTACAATTAGTATTGTAACCGCTTCTAAAAAATTAATCTAGAATTAATCAGGGAAACTAGCGCCGATTGAGCATTGAGCAATCGTTACATACATGAGAAATAAGTTTTTGCTTCTGATCAATTATTAACTATTTTGATAGTTTTCCAATATGGTGGTGATCATGCGTAGGATCGGTTAACGTTGAAATTTGCATCACCTATTTATTTAATTCATAATAAAAATTCGGTTAGTTTGCAATTTAGAACAGCTTCAAGTATAAACTGTTTTTACTAACATGATTGTTTGACTGTTAGGATAATAGGGCAAGTATAACAACCATTATGAATTGTTAATTTGTTTGAATTTTGAAAGTTCTAGCTACGGCTTTTCAAGGCGGGCGGTAATACAATTTGAGATTAAAATCGACGAATAACGTTTAAAATATTAAATTTGATTTCAGCAATATTAAATAAGTCGTTACTTGTTTACACTTACTTAAAACTGCCAAAATTTATATCCACCAAAATAAACGTAATTTTGATGTATGTGTATTCTTCTCATATAAAATCATATCAAGTTAATATTTCCCTATGTATTACTTGTAATTTACTCTCTGTTAAGACATACCTATTCACATGGCACATACAAGTACCCTCATCTAGGTGCCAGATTAACGCGCTTGACTTTTTTATTTGTATTCTTTTGATTTATCTATTTTTGTTGTGTAGATATTTTTTGAATAAATAAACTTTGATATTTTTAGGAATCTGGCGAATTGTTGGATATAAAACTTCTCGACTTCCAATTAAGTCAAGATAATAGCCCTATTCACGATTTATCCTATTTTTTTTATTCCGGTGCTTGCAAAGAAGATTTTGATAGCTTGAATAATTATCTACACATTTACCACCAAAGTTTTACAGATTTTGGAAAAGAACTTGGTGTAGACCTTAAAAAAATATTTTCATTTCAAACATTAATAAATGAATGGAAAGAAAATGCCATGTTTGGAGTTATAATGAGTATTTATCTGTGGCAAATTAAACTTATACCGAAAGAAAAGTTTGCAGATATCATAAATCCCAATTCAGGTCCAAAACCGTCCATGGAGGAGAGCATGAAACTTTGGGAAACGCTTATGACTTCATTACATAATACAAATGAATTTAGAGAAAAAACAACTGCTGTTTTAAGGCATGCATTTGAATATGGTGTCCTAAATAAAAATAAGATAAGTAAGAAACAATAAATAATTTTTTAGAATTCTATTCTTATTCCTTAAAACCTCGTTGTATGCAATAATCCTGTGAGCAAAAAAATGTGTATGTACATTATGTACATGGTAGCTCACTAAGAGTGAACGCTAGATCTCAGTTCTGTTAATCGCAAAGCTCTGACGAATTTTTTTCAGTGCGCTAACTCGTTGGAGTTCACAAATATCATCCTATTTTGAAGGATATGATTTCCAAAAAAAAAAGTTAAATTAATTATGATCTGGAGAACTATAACAGATAGGTACAGGAAAATTTCAAGGAATGATATGAAGAAATTAAAAGGGGTTCCAAAAAAATAATACAATTGCTAATACTTTCTAGTAGAACCGACAGCACTGCATGACTGAAAATATTTTTTTATACTTATACTTACACCTATATAAGCTATAGAAAGAATGTGTATCAAGAATAGACTGACCTCGGCAAAAAAAATGACGATCTTTGTAAAAATTAGTTAAGTCTAATATATCGTGTAATAAGTTACACTAATTTCAGTTTTAATTAATACATTTATGATTAAATATACTTCGCGAATATTACATTAAATCAGTGTAGTTCTTTGTTCGAAATATTTAAGCATCGACTCCTAGCTCTAGACTTTCGGATTCTAATTTATGTCCAAATTACCAATATAATATATACAGGGTATAAATTTCAAAACCTCCCACCTCGTTTCCAGTAAATAATATTAAAAACCGGAAAGACAAGTCAATTTTATTGTAAAGGGGGACGCTTTTAAATAATAGTTGCAATTTCTGTGGTTTAATCCCCTGAGGACGGGTTTATCAGTTCAGTGTTAAAGTCATTTAGTTTAGGGCTAAACTATAACTCTGAGAGCTAAACTGTTTCATCCATGCCCGTGTTATACCAAGGTAGTGTTAGTGTTAAAGTTTGAGTATAATTAATACGAACTTGAAACTGCGTATTTTGAAATTGATCCTTGGGTTAATTTTAAAATTGGGGTTTCTTTTTTATCCTCAGTCATATAGTCTTATGAATAAATTCTGTGATTCCCCACCAAAAACGCAGATTTATGATCTGACGCTTGTCAAACAAAATTTACTGGTTTATAAAAAAACACCTGGATAAACACTTTCAGTGGTAACACCAACTTTGACCCAGAGCTAACGATAGCTCAGTGCTAAGATCACACTCCACTGATAAACCAATTCCCAGAGAAGTAGATGGTACCCTTAAAATCTTAAATGGGAAGGGAGGTCAAGTGGCACATCATTCTAAATTTCTTTCCAATAATATCATAATTTATTATTTTTTGAGTCGTATTTTATAAGAAATCACATCCCAAGCAAGTGTTAAACTCTGAAAACATGCCCTTCACAAAAAGATTGATGTATCTTTTCGATTTTTAATATTTTTTACTGGAAGCGAGATATTGAGGGTGGGATGTTTTCAAATTGACATCCTGTATATATTCACAAAAGTATCACACATTCTTAAAGCATACTAATGTTTTGAAAGTTAAGTAAAGCCAGTACTGCTTTCATTGCGAGACGAAAGATTACTTTCCTCTATATTTTATTTTAAAAAAGTTTAAATTACATTACAAACGCCCCCAACCCGAATAACCCTGTAAGAGTAAAGTCCACAACAGAAGTAATTTAATGATTACGTTGGTCTTTCCCTAAGGACATTTGCCGTAACATTTTTAAACTCGTATTGTCCAAGATAAATTTTCGTAGCTTGGTAAAATTATTTTCTCAAAGCCTCAGAGAATTATGGGTTTAAAATTTACTTTTACTGGCTACTTAAATTAACAATGTAAGCAAAATATTTTTCCAACTTTATACAGGGTTGGGCAAATTACCTTAATTACAGGAGAATGAAAAATGATATCAGGTTTCGGTAATCGATAGGACTAAAATTTTACTATTTGACATTACATTTAATTTTTTTAAATGGAACGGTGACGCTTCATCTTGCTGAAACCAAATTGCAGCCCGTAATATTTTATCGTTATATTGATTATGGTATAAATGTAACTAAATTTTGTATAATTCTATTTCGATGTAAATGTAAGTAAGAATTAGATGTCAAGAAGCAAAATTTTACATGCTCATCAACATTTGTAAAACATGCTTTCGCAGATTTCAAATAGGTTTGGATACTGTCAGATGGCCGAAGGACGATATTTTGGACATTAGTTAAGTAACTTTTATTTTAAATTTTCGTTTATGTAAAAAATCGTTAATTAGTTTTTAAAATAAAATTATTGGTTTCCTTCATTTATTGTCAATATTTCCGAGACAATTAAATTTAGACATATGGTATGTTCTAGAAAAAATGTTTTAAATATATTGAGAATTTAGAATAACTATATAGGGTGTTCCATTAAAAAAAATAATGTAACGTCACTCCTTGACAGTTGATGACATATGACTGGCACACTCAAACAGTAAAATTTTAGTCCTATCGATTGTCGAAATCCCGGATTTCATATCACTTTTCGACCAAATATAGAAATAGTAGGTAACAACAACTTGACATTACGATTGAGAAATAAAAATAATTTTATGAATCTATTTTCATTCCTTCGCTCTCTTTCCACACAATGTTTATATGAATATTGGTTATCTACCAAGTGGAAATGGGCCGTTGTTATCCATATTTATTAAAATTTATGGAGCAGTAGTGTAGTTTTTTACGCTGATTATTATTATGATGATGATAAAACAACAATTGAAGGAATCACGTGATATTAACAAAAATATATTTTTTTAATGGAAACTGCTATTGATATTTTATTTGATAGAGAATGAAATTGTGAAAGAAATGTAATCTTTACGACATGTTGCTTTAAATTAATAGTACCGGAAATATTTTAATTAACGACATTATTAATTTGCTATCGCAAGAGGCTGTGAACCAATAACAAGAATACATTTTTTTTTTAATCAAGCACTACAGGAGAAATCCTTTAGGGCACTCTGGGAGTGGTGCGTGTTCGCAAAAAGCCATTCACGTTGGTTTTGAATCGTTGGAGGTTATATTCGTTGGGAAAAACGATCTACCTCGGGAAGGTCGTTCCACAAGGATGAAGTCCTCCAGATGAAAGAATTCTTAAATAATGAACTTCGAGGAATACCAAGCTTAACCACATATGGATGGGCGGCAGTGGTTCGTCGTGTATTTCTGCTATTCGTCGCTCTGGGCGGAATTAAGAGGGCAAGGTCGGCCGAGCACCTTCCATGAAAATATCTGTAAAAGAGAGTCAAATCCCCAACCTGTCTTCGATGTTCTAGGCTGTCGAGGTTCTTCGTCAGCTCGTGGTCTCCGATCAGACGAATAGCCCTCCTTTCGATGAAATCCAGCAGCCGAAGAGTATGTTTGGGTGTAGAGCTCCAGACATGAGAGCAGTACTCTAGTGATTGTCGAATATGGGCTTTGTATAGTGTCAAAAGTTGTTTAGGTGTGTACAACTTTCTGGTTCGGAAGAGTACCCCGAGCTTCTGAAAAGGTGTTTTGGCGATTGCCACAACGTGGTTATGCCAAGACATATTTCCTCCCAGATTGACGCCTAGCAAATTAATAGATCAAGCCAGTGGGATTGCGTGTCGGGCCGTGACTATATCCGGTTCTGTAATGTTAACCTTTTTAGAGAGGGTTTTTAGCGTTAAATTCGACTTTGTTACTGTCACCCCAAGCCAAAATTTCTTCCAGGTCTTTGTTGAGGCGTGGTACTTCATGCTGTCTGCGAAGATGTGCGTCGGCAGCCGATGCTTGCGCATTCAAAGAGAAAGATGAGATAAGTGTGCTATCGTCAGCAAAACTAAATATTGGATTTTTAGTTTTCACTAGAAGGTCGTTAATGTAGAGTAAGAAGAGAGTGGGAGACAATATGGACCCTTGAGGAACACCGGCATTGATGGTGAAGGTGTCTGAGAGAAATCCGTCAATCGCCACTTGTAGAGAGCGGTCCTTAATGCACAGAATCGACTGGGCATACCATAGGATCACAGTTTACTTAGAAGTCCACCATGTCAAGCACGATCAAAGGCTTTAGAAATATCCAGTGCAATAGCCCGAGACTCCCCATGATGTTCGATTGCGTTGTTCCAAATATGGGTGACATAGGCTAGAAGATCTCCAGTTGATCTGGATTTCCGAAAACCATATTGATGATCGCTGATAATGTTGAAGCCTTCCAGGTACTTTAGAAGATGTTGGTTAATAGCATTCTCCATTACTTTTGATATAACTGAAAGCAATGCGACTGATCGATAGTTGTTAGGCAGGGTTCTCTTACCTTTCTTTGGAATACGTATTATAAACTCAAATCAACTCTCAAATATATCTCCTACTTCCTATACTTCTATATAGGGGCCCGTAAATGATGAGCAAAAAATTTAGGGGATAATAAAATTGTTGATCGAAAATAAATGTCACCTCTTCCTATAACATTTTTTCGAAAATTGATTACTAACGGAGCATGTTAAAGTTAAATTTTATTTGCAGTTTTTTTGCAATACTTTTTGCCACGATCATAATATTTTGACGAGATCTGGTATATTTTCGGGATGAGGAATACAAATTTGCCCACCGTTCTTTCGCATTTTGTAGAGAGCGCCACATACCTATACTTTAATTTGAATGGTCCCAACTTTTTTGTGCTACACTGTATGCTCATTTTGACTTAGAAATATCTCCTAACCTTTTGACATAAAAAAGGTATATGTACTACTTTTGTTTCGATAAATCGAACTGTTTTCGAGAAAAATACTAAAGTAACATTGATTGCATGTGATAAATAGGAAATAAATTTAATTTATTTTCAACCTTAAACATTTGCTATAGTTGCCCAAGATATAAGTTTATGGAGAATTAGTTTTGACGGTTAGTAATTTTGTAGAAGTTCTCTTGTAATAATTTTTATCATAAAAATAATAATAAAAATTAATAACAATTACTTTAACGTGAAGTTGCGGGCCATGCATTATTACCGTTTAGCTGGTAGCAACGCTCTTGCATCGGAAAGCATTTCCAAATAGAAACCTGCCCCAATCGCGAATGTTCAGTACTATGCATCAAAGACTGGGAGAATTTCGTCCAAAATTAGAATTTTTTATGTAGGCCGACAACGGAGTACTAGAAGAGCAGAAGCTCGTATTTTGAATTTGATACGGAATAATCCCAATATAAATGTAAGAAAAATTGCTATCCAGGAGGGCATTTTAAAAAGCTCCGTACATGAAACAATACACGAAGGAAACCTTTATCCGTATCACTACCAAAAGGTGCAAACCCTATCTGCCGAGGATCCTGCTGCTCTTGTCAATTTCTGTAATACAATTAGAATACTTCATAATGGTGAGCAAAATTTTGTTCGTAATATTCTTTTAACGGACGAAGCTGGATTTGTGCGTGATGGTTTAATAAATCTCCACAATGAGCATTCTTGGTCTGATGAGAATCCTCATTTATCAATAGAGCGTGGTTACGAAAATAAGTTGTCTGTCAACGTGATGGCCAGTATTATAGGGGACTACTTAATTGGGCTACATTTCTTTCCACAAAGACTCAATGGTGAAGTTTACTTTTTTTTAAGAAACCACTTACCTATTCTATTGGAGGATATACCTCTCAAATTAAGAAATCAAATGTGGCTGCTTCAAGACGGCGCGCCACCGCATTTTAGTTAAGCGGTCAGACAATTCTTAAACGAAACTTTTCCTGAAAGGTGGATAGGACGCGGTGTTTTGTATTCAAATTAAAGTATAGGTTCGTATATGCCACCCTCTACAATATACGAGAAAAACGGTGGGCAAATTTGTATTCCTCATCCCGAAAAAGCCCAACGTACAAGATTTCGTCAAAATATTATGAGTGTGACAAAAAGTGTTGCAAAAAAACTGCAAATAAAATTTAACTTTAACATCCTGTAACTCCGTTAATAATCAATTGGCGAAAAAATATTATAAGAAGAGGTAGCATTTATTCTTGGTCTACAATTATGGCCTAAATTTTTTGCTCATCGTTTCCGGACACCCTGTATATCTCTGTGCAGATTTCAAAACTTTGTTTGTAGCCGTTTTGCTCATCGATGTTATTGATAATATTAATCTTATAGTTCATCAACTTTATTGTGGTGTTTTTCATCAGCATTATTTATTTAAATCCCTAAAAATTAAAATCGACAGGAGTAATGTCTGATGAACATAAATACCATAAAATTGGCCCACTTGTTCTTGTCACGACGGTTCATAGCAACCTGCGATTGAAAATATTTTGATTTAATGAAATTATCCATTTTTGTGCATGTTATTAATAACGAAATCGTTTTAATTTATTTTATTTATTTATTATTGGTTTACTAACAAAATCATAAAGTTAAAATACATAAGTTACTAGAACAATAAATCAAACATTCAAATCAAAGGTTAAAAGTAACGTCCTTCCTCTTCAATGAATACATTAATTCTGGAATTGTTTAATTTCAACGAGCTCTAGGGAACATTCCTTCCTTTTATTTAATTACGTCACAATTAGCAACAATTCTTTCTCTCAGCTCTTCGACGCTATTCACAGGTGTCCTGTATACAAGCGTCTTCAGATAGCAAAAAAAGATATCCATTGGGTTTGTCGAGTTGTTGATTCAAGTACGTTTTTCACGCACATTTTGAGTCGATTAATGCGTCCCGATTTATTTATAATTTTAGCTATATGTAGTAAAGGATAAATTTTGTTTAGGATTTCACTGTCTATCAAACGGTTGTAGCATATACAGGGTGCACCAAGTAAAGTGGTCTATTAAAAGAATCTCGAGAGCTAAATGAGATTCTATTTTGAAAATTTGGCTGTAGCTATAAGAGATGGTTTTCTACGTTTATAAAATATTTTGGATGGTGCGGTGTTACCGGATCATACTGAAAGTTTTATCAACTTCGGAATTTTAAATGAATTACCCTATATATTATATTTTTTTTGGAATCTAGGTAAAAATCTAGAACAGTTTTCTGTATAATATCATAATATTAAATTATAAATAATCTTGTGATTTTTTAACGCCGTATCGGGACCTGAAAAGAAAATCATATCTTTTCAGCGGTTACAGCTAGAAAGCTGAAATTTTGATAATAGTTTCACAAGACCATCGAAATTTTATAATTTTGAACAGTATATCATTAGTTTTATACAGGGCGTCTCTATAACAATATTTTCAAGGGAGATGACCTATTACAAAAATCTTCTTTTTTTTTAAATGGGTATTTGATGTTTTGCTAATGCAGAATCGAATTTTCTATCTAATAATATTAAGTATTCCTATACCTATCTTCAATATTTTCGGTCGAAATTTAAAAATTATCTTATAAAAATATATTTTTTGGTAGTTGGCTGTGGAATGGATTCATAGAAACAAAAATAATGAAAAATATATTTGACGTAATATCTGTGCTATTGCAATAAAAATGGCTAATTCACATTATTCGAGCTTAGCTATTTTAAGTTTATTTAATATTCATGGGGAGTGTGTAGAGTTTTATCTAGGAATTTGAAGAAAATTTAACGAACTTCATCCCAATACCCTTCCTATGACTCCCAAAAAGTTGATTGGACGAGGAGGTCCATGGAAATGGCCCCAAGGTGTCCGGATCTTACCCTTCCTAGATTTTTATCTATGGGGTAGGATAAAGAAATAGTATACAAGCCACCCGTCACAATAAGGGAAGATTTAGAAAATGTAGTAAGAACAGCTCTGGGGTCTCTATAAGTGGAAGAAATGAAAAAGGTGACAAATGAACATGTTATCACCACAATTCATGAACGTTTAAGAGCCAACAATTTAGTTATTAGTTATTTTATTGATGCATAATTATCATTTTGTTTATTTATTTATTTATAAATTGCTGATTTGTTAACTATTTTTTTACAACAACACAGACATAACGTCAAATGGATTTTTCATTATTTTGTTTCATGAATCCATTCCACAGCCAACTACCAAAAAATATATTTTTATAAGATAATTTTTTAATTTCGCTATTAGTCCGAAAATATTGAAGATAGGTATAGGAACACTTAATATCATTAGATAAAAAATTCGATCCTCCATTAACAAAACATATCAAATTTTATAAAAGAATATTTTTACAATAATTCATCTCCCTCAAAAATATTGTTATGGAGACCCCCTGTATAAAACTAATTAAACACTGTTCAAAATTATAAAATTTCGATGGTCTTGTGAAACTATTGTCAAAATTTCAGTTATTTATAATTCAAAAACTCTTAAAGATAGGTATATGATATTATACAGAAAACTTTGCAATCCAAAATATTTTATAAACATAGAAAACCATCTCTTACAGCCACAGCCAAATTTGCAAAATAAAATCTCATTTAGTTCTCGAGATACTTCTAATAGGCCACTTTACCTGGTGTAGACTGTATAGGGCATTCCATTAAAAAAATATATATTTTTGTTAATATCACGTGATTCTGACGTTATTATTTTTTTGATCTCGTCATAATAATCAGCGTAAGAACCTACACTACTTTGTCAATTTAATCGAATTCGTAATTTTTATAAAAAAAATATTACTAATAGTGCCGACTACATTTTAGTCATGGGTACACCCGATATTTTCGGGTGTTGATACAATGACACTGACACTGCTTATTGTATCACTACACTGTATCAAAGTGCCGACTACATTTTAGTCATGGGTTGCACCCTATATTTTCGGTGTTGATACAATAACACTGGCACTGCTTATTGTATCAACACACTGTATCAACACACTATATCAACAGCGCCATCTTATGCAGTTTCGGTTTCACGGTCATAACACCCTAAAATCACACCGACACTGCTTTTTACAATGCGCTATATGCCACAGGATGGCGATCACCCTCAAAGTTCCTAATGAACAAATATAAAAATAATAAAATCTTAACTCAACCGTAGACAACCCACAATACGTGTGTATTAAATGTGTGTATCATGAGTTGTCTAAATTTTAAATTGGAGGACCGAATTACCTGACATTCTCAGAACAGCCGTATTTTTCTTGCATGACATTTTTCGTCCTGTGATTTTAAAATATAATCAAGGAAAATTATGTTCTTTAAGTATATAATTTGTTCGTTTATAACGTTTTACCAAAAATGTATTTACTGTTCACAAATAATCAAAATTATTAAACAAACCCGCATATTTTTGTACGATGTCAATAAGAAAACTGTGCTGTTATGCCAGAAGTCTGGTTCTGATTTATAAATATAGATAAATACAGAACTCCCTTAACATGATAAGGACAGAGCTTGATTGTTTCGTCAGTTGCCAGTTATGTTACGAAATACCTACATAATATATTTACAATAATTGTATCATGAAACGTCGCATCACCCATCGTGAGCCGGTTATGAATACACAATAACTGTATCATGAAACCGTATCAACACCCATCGGGTGCTTATGAACACCGCCCATGATACACACAGCGTGTGTATTTTAGGGTGTCATAAGAGTGTCATTGTATCATAGGAATCATGGACGTTGTATAAACACGTGTGACACACAGGAAGGTGTCATACTAATAGTGTCATACAACACAGTGTTACCCACGCCTACTACATTTTAAACAGGCTGTATAAAAAATACTTCACTAGATTTTTCTTCAGATATAATTTTTCTAACTTTGATATATAGGTATCATGATATCATTGTTTAATGCAATAGTCAATTGCTCGATACCAATTTGATATTTATATCAATAACAAAATATATTACTTATTAGAATTAGAAATAATTAGTTTTAATAAGCCGCGTATGATCCTATTATATTATAGTATGTCTATAGTGATATTTAAATTTTAATATCATTATTTCATACGACATTTCTAAGCATGTTGCAATGAAGGTCAAATTAATTTAATGCTTTATTATCTGATTAGATTAATTGCTAAGTATAAGGTACAAGGCCTTACTAGATCCTCTATTATATGCATCGATGCAATCAAACTACAGTGAGAGAATAATTCAGATTTGATCTTGACTCATAAGCATCATAAAAATAATAATATTATCAATTTAGTGGAAATCATATACTATAAGTGATACGTACCTGATACTGGAATTTAATAATATATAATTTATATTATTAACATAACAAAACGTGAATCTAAAAGTACTTGTTGTGATGTAAGTAAGTTTTATTTTTAAAAACTTCAATTCCTCTGTAGAGAACTTAACTATCAGCTAATTTTTTGGAGAAAGAAGTTGCATATTGCCATAGGCCATCTTTAATTAAATATGGCAATATATTCGATAATATTGCAAAATGGATACAATTTAAATTTGTAGAGATTATTTAGATGATCTTTTAGATATAAGTTATGATTGTTAAAAAAAAATAGATTTAGAAAGTAAGAAATGAATTTTTTCTGAATTTTTTTTTTGTTTCAGATTTTTTTTGAAATTACCTACACTACCCTCATATAAATAATATAAAATTACATTTTAACTTACTGCCCTAAATCAAATGGCAATTACTTGAAGAACTAATTAAATAGCAACCTAATTTTTAGATATTTCTACCAATATAGTTTAAATTATTTACTTAGTAAAATTGATATCAATTTTATTTGTTTTATGTTGAATAAAGCAATGCTGGCTAGTGCTTATGATACTTTGTCTGACCCGAGACGGTATGAATGAATCAAAATATTTACAATGTTTATGTATACTGCGCTACTAAGACTAGTGGTTCTATCTGCAAAATGTTACTTTTTGAGATTAAGATTATTTATCGCTTATATTTTTACAATATAGTGTATATTTTCAAAAATATTTAAAAAAATACCAGTCTTCTAAATGAATTAAGAAAAAAAGTGCATGTAATAATAACAAAATGCGTAATTTTTCAAAACTACTTTTAAGCGGTTAGGACGTTTAGTCTTAGCACGGTAGTATATATGTCATTAGTTTAGAACTAAACAATTTTTGTCATTTGTCAAGGATAATTTGGTGTGGTTGTACTAGACGTTGTATGTTGTAAATAGATGCATTGTAGGGAATTCGTGAGTTTTATGTACATAAGTACCTAATTCTACTATGACACTTATATCCCGACCGATTATATTTAAACATTTCAAATATCAGAATTTTGACACTCTTATATATTTAATTACAACGTTTGGTAATAGGAAAAAAATAGCTTGGAAAGATCAGAAATATTTGATTTTATTGCGTTGTTTTGCCTTAGGTTAAAGATAGTACAGACATTATCTTTATAAGATTAATATCTTCTGAGAATAAACATTCCAATGAATTTAAGAAAAATAATATAATTTAGAAGGAAGATGCGGTCAAATTTTTCCCAATTCTGCATCTTTTGAATAAAGGTTTAGTTGGATAAGGATATTCTCTTAATTTTTCATTTATTGTTTTATTATCAGTTGTTTTTTCTTGATAAGCTGTATTATGTATTAGTAACGAGCTTATTCATTATATGAAATTAAACTCAGCTTTTTTACCTGTTCTGTAAGTGTGGAATTGTAAAACAGCATATGAAATAAATAATAAATAAGTATACAGTATGTAGGTATAGTCTGGAAACGGCTTAATATTTTTTGACCCGCTATTTTTTAACAAAATTTCGATATGGCATATAGGGGAAGGTAAAATACTTTTTGACCGAAGAATGAGAGTAATAAATATCACAATGGCAGATGAGCGTAATCTTGGTAAAGAAATCTAAATATGGGGGGTCATGCGATACATCATCTTGAAGGTATTATCTAGAACTTTACGATGTCAGAATATTCCTTCTGAATTCGCAACGAAAACAACATGACGGCGTTTTAAAAATTGAATAGTTACTGTTCTTTATTATCTATTATTTCATTTACCGTTTTAGAAACATAAGAGAACTAGACTTTCTTGCATATTTCATGGTGCTCAAATTTCAAATGGCGGATCGGCGACATCTAGATAAAAAAAAATTTAATATGAAGTAGAATCTTGCGATACATCATTTTAAAGATGCTCTTGAGTACTTTACGATTGAACAAACCCGAATATTGTGTCCTTATATGTATCCAAAACAAAATGGCCAATTTAAAAAAAATAATAATTTACTATTTTTTGTTCTTGTGCTATTTTAGTTTACATTTTTACAACTTGGCATAAAGGAGTGAGTATCAGCCAGCTGATAAATTCACTTCCTACAAAGTTGTAAAATCTAATCTAAAATAGCTTAGTATTGCCATTCTTCCGTCAAAAAGTAGTTTACCTACCTCTATAAGCCACACCATAATTTTCTAAAAAAATGTGGGAGTCAAGCGTTTCCAGACTATATACACACACACAATAATTAAATATTATTGCTAATATATTCTAAATATGAAGCCAAAAGTTAAAAAAAAAATTAGGCAATAAAAATATAAGGCCACTTCACCCCGTCTAACGTTAGTTACAATTATCAGTTATATTATTAATCTCTTAAACGCATTTCAGTAAAATTCGTAAAAATGTAAATAATAAAATCTGATTCCAGGCCACGAAATATAGTAATTTTGATACAAATATCTTAAATACTTTAAATATCCCATGCTTAATTGATGTAATTTTAAAAATTGAATCGGTTTTAGGGTTAGATAATATGCATATCTACTTATTTAAGCATAATATAACTACATAAGATTATGCATTTGTTCTTTAAATTTAAAAGTTAAATAGTCTGTTATTAACGGTAAATCTATCGGGTACCCTACTTTTTAAACGCATAATTCAATTCAAAATATTTTTTAAATGTGCAGAATATACAATCATACCTCAACACAAAAGCTCATTATCGACAAATCTTATCTTCCAGGCATAAATTTACTCCGCACAATCGTTAAATCACCCTGAATAAAGTCCTCTTAATGCAAACGATTAATTATTTCACTCATATAATCATACACCTATTTCTTAATTATTTTATTATTATTATTAATAAAAATTAATATAAAAATTTATTTACTTTATAGAGGACGAAATCAAATGGCGTCTATTGAACAAATCAAAGAAGAATTGAATGATATTTTAAACCATGTAGCGGAAACACAAAATATAGCAAATTTTGAAATACATCCAAGCACAGAAGCGAACTATGGAGATGGCTTTGTGGCTCAATTTTATACAGGAGACATTTATGATAAAGATACTGGACATACTACTGTTGTGGCAATTAAAAAAGCGCCGAATTTCAATTTCGACTTCGACTATAATCCATTATTTCAAAATGAGTATTTTCTTTATAGTACCTTATTACCAGCATTACAGAAGCTACAAATAGAAATGGAGGTATCCGTCCCTTTCAACAACTTTCCCAAATACTTTTGCAGCGGATTGGAATCCAAAAAGGAGTATATCGCAATGGAAAATTTAAAACAATTCGGCTATGTGATGTTCGATAAAAGGAAATACTTGGGGAAAGATCACTTAGAAAGACTTTTTAAAATATATGGAAAATTTCATGCCCTTTCTTATGTCTTGCGGATCAAAGATGAAGAGAAATATAAAAAAATTGCAAATGGATTCGTGAATATATTCAAGACAATGGTGGAAGTTATGAGTAAACAAGTGAAATCTGCGATATCTGCTGCTGTAAAAGCTTTAGATTCCGAAAATGATAAAAAAATTTATGAAGAATTAAAGGATTTCGAAGAAAATATTGTACAAACTTTTCTCGACTCATGTATGTATAGTGGAGTACATCGATGTATGATTCATGGAGATTGCTGGTCTAACAATATGCTTTTTAAATATTCGGTAAGGATTAATAATATATTATTTACAGAGCGGTAATAACTGTTAGAATTTACAAAGACAGACGTTAATTAACCGAGTAAATAGTAATAATCTCAGCAAGTAGAATATTATACATTTTCTACGAAATTTATAATTTCATCTACATAAATTAAGAGCCGATCTATCATTCCTCTATGCATAGTTACCAATTACCACGTGTACTATGTCACCAATAGGAAACAAGAAATTTGTGATGTGTTATGATAAACGTAACTTTTACTGATTGACTGATTTCATTAGTTTGCTATGATTTAAAAAAAACTTTAAAGAATAGTAAGAAATAAAAATTATTTGAAGTTACAGTCCGTGAGTAATATACCATAACTAATGGGCTACTAATTATTTACAGAAATAGTCGCAGGTATAGTATATGCAGCGTGTGAGAAAATATTAGCAACATATGATAAGATTTTGTTATCATTATCATTACTGCATTTTCAACATAATCTTTATCTGTTAGTAGGCAGTTCGGGTACTTTTGGAGTGATTAATTTATCTTTAAGTACTGAATGACGATATCCTAACTCGTTTTTAAATTATGTATATAGTACAGTTTACAAGAGAACAAATGGACTAAAAATTGAAAGATATGAAAAAAAAGTCACTCTTAATACACGTTTTTGCTTGTCTAGAAAATACGATTCATCATAAGAAACTTCAATTTTTTTATACATTGTGGGCAAAAACTGCAAAAATGTTATTTCGCTTAAGAGTAAACATACTTTATTTTGAAAGATACGAAAAAAAGTCACTCTTAATGAACGTGTTTTCTACACAACAAACCGAAGTAGAACAATTTATTAAAAGGTTTACCTATGTAAAAAATATTTCCCAAATAGTATTCTCTGGCACACCTTTGACTGGTGAACCTAGTTAAAATAGTAATGACACTTAAGGTGATAGGTACTTGTTGCCAATGTCTTTATTTAATGAAGTTATTATTTAAGTAGAAATGCTATGTGCTGAACAAAGAGTTTTTATAATACAATGTCATGGGGATGGTCAAGTTTCATACCGCTACGTCATGGAACAATTTACCGAGAAATTTGTACGAATCCCAATAACTAGGATGGCAATCTGCAAGTTAATAAATACGTTCAAGAGAGCTGGTTCGGTTTTGGACCTCAAAAAAAAAAAGAAATACGACCATGATGATGCTGCTACAGTCTTAGTTCTTCATTCTGTTGAAGAAAATCCTATGACGTCCCTTAGAAATCGTGTTACTCAGTTAAAAGTTGTGAAAAAAAGTCAAATTCAGAAGATCCTTAAAGCAAATAAACTGTATCGGTATAAACCGCACTTTAATCAAAGATTGGAAGAGGGAGACGACGCGAAACGACTTGATTTTTGCCTGTGGATAGGAGACAAAATTTTAAGTGGAAATGTGGATTTTTATAAATGTATCATGTTTTCTGATGAAAGTACATTTTCAACAAATGGAACCGTTGCAACCCAGCACGTTAGGTACTGGTCTTTAGAAAATCCCGAATTCAGAATTATGATGAGAAGACAATATTTCACAATAGTGAACGTGTGGTGTGCGATATCCATCCATGGCATTATAGGGCCATATTTTTTTAATACCTTGTGCAATAGATTATCATATTTAGAAATGCTGGATACATTTTTCAATGATGAACTCGAAAATCTACCATTAAATTTTCAAGAAAATATGTATTTTCAGCAAGATGGTTGTCCCGCCCATTTTGCTCGTGAGATTAGAGAATGGCTTGACCACAGATTTGGTTCAAGGTGGATTGGAAGGAATGGCCCAGTTTTGTGGCCCCCAAGAAGTCCCGACTTAACTGTGGCCGATATGTTTTTATGGGGCCGTTTAAAACAAATTGTTTTTGCAACCGCAATACCAAATGATATTGAAGTGCTGAAGGGCAAAATGATCCAGGCTGTCCAACCGATATCTCAGGAAGAAATCAGAAATTCTTTCACTTATTTGAGAAAGCAATTAGAAAAATGTGTCGAGTATGGAGATGGAGTTTTTGAATTATCGTATTCTTTTCATGTTAAGAAAAATGTTCGTATTATTATTATAATTACTTCATTAAATTATTGACAACTATTGACAACAAGTATCACCTATTCATTATTCAAGTTAAAACGTTTATTAAGAGTGACTTGTTTTCGTATCTTTCAAAATAAAGTATGTTTATTCTTAAGCAAAATAACATTTTTGCAGTTTTTACCCACCCTGTATAAAAAAATTGAAGTTTCTTATGATGAATCGTATTTTCTAGACAAGCAAAAACGTTTATTAAGAGTGACTTTTTTTCGTATCTTTCAATTTTTAGTCCATTTGTCCTCTTTTAAACCCCATCCGTGGAAATACTGTCTATAATTTTTTTTATTTGCTTCATCTGCAACGATAGTATTTAAGTACATATCAGTGTTACATTTTATCAGTTGTTATCTGCATACTGTATATTATACAGAGTGTTTGAAAATATTGGCAATATATTGAAAACTTTCTTATCTGTGATTTTAGGAAAGAAACTATTCTTCTCTCCTAATTCGCGCAAAAATAACAAATAAACGTACAGAGTAGTCAAGAATTAAGAAAATGTTCTAAAATGCTATGAGTAGAGCAACACTAATTTACATACATACATACAAATTTATTAGAAAAAAGTTGTTAAGAATCAAATTTAATGTAAAAAATGTCAAATAACAGCCGTCTACGAAGAAATAATATTTTAATCTATTTTTCTTTCCCTAGATGTGGAGATGACCGGATATAAAAATAATATTGAAAAATATTTTGTTATTAGGCTCCAACTTTGATATATTGATTCAATGCATTTCTAGGATTTTTTTCGAACATCATTTTCAATTTCAAATCATTGTTTTTCGTTACAGGCTTTTGAGATTCTGTTTTTTTATTGATTTGTTGTTATTGCAGACAATAAACACAATTTCTAGTTTTCCTTGGATAATTAAGTTTCAAAAATCACATTGAAGTTTATTTTGACCCCTGTTTGTTTCGTAGGTGACTTGATGTCTTGTACTTTTAAAAATATATTCCTTACCTTCAGAAATAATGAAATCTTCCATATTTTGAACAAGAAAAAATATATGAAAATATTTTTTTTTGTGGCTGTTATTTAATATTTTGAAATTCATTTGATTTTTAACAAGATTTTTTAGAATAGTTTTTTCATAAAATCACTAATTTGTGCTGTAAAGCAATTACGAACTGATGGAATTACGAACTATATGCTGAATTTTATTGATTGATTCCTTGGTAATGTGCTCACAACACATTTTTTAATATGCCATAATATCACTAATATTTTTACAATTAGTATTGCAACCGCTGCCAAAAAATTAATCTAGGATTAATGAGTAAAACTAGCGCCGATTGAGAATCGCTTTTTCTTTGTTGTCTAGGGGTAGTGAGGCAAGAAACTTTATACACTTAAGGTTTTTTAGGTATTTATTCGGATAATAACTATTGTTGATATGATTTTACAGTATTTACACTATAGTTGAAACTTCCGTCGTCTTCCGTCTTTAAAAAATAAGATGTATTCGCCCGTCGTCTAGCAAACACGTCTTTCGTCTTTACTTTAATATAGAAATATTCGCCCGTCGTTACGCGAACACGTCTTTCTTCCTTTTTTTAATAATTATCAGATTCCGCGAACCCCGCGGCGTCGTTCGTCTTCGTTGCGTCTCTCCGTCTTAATTCCCTTCTTCCCGCTTTCTTTTCCTCGTCGCTACTCACCCCCCGTCTTCCCGCTTCATCCCTTATCCTGATGCATTTTGCGCTAGAGGAGCTGACGGTGCGACTGCACGAACCTATGATGACGACATAGTGGTTCAGCCAGTCAGCTTGCCGGCACCCGTGACTCTCAGCCAATCGAAATCGCGGCCGGGCAAGCTCTCAAAATAGGAGCGTGAAAGTCCTAGCCGTCAGCTCCGTTCGGCGCAAGTAATCCCTGGAACGACGCGATCCAAGGCAGAACCGAATAAACCAGGACAGTACTCTACATCCTAATATTATAATAATACAAAAAAAAATAAAATTACTAAACAATATAGAAATTTCCTACATTTCGGCCATACCTGACCTTGAATCCGTCTCGGATCGAATTGAGTACGCTTTATTGCTACCAGATCTCTTTCTTTATACCCTCTTGCCTTTTTTCTTCTTAAATTGTATCTATGTCGATTTTCTTCTTGTACTCTACAGTATTTGTTGCTTACTTTCTTCTCTCAATTCTTCTCTATTTTTATTAAATTCGACAATGATTTCTTGCTCAATTGCTTCTTTTATCAAAATATCCTCTTTGTTTTTCATCTTCGTTCCTACTAACACCTCAAACGGAGTATTACCAATGCTTCTTTGAAGAGTGCAGTTCAGAGCTCTCTGTACTCGATCGATAAATTTATACCACTTGGTAGGATCTTCTAAACTCAGTTTAGTCAATATCGGAATGATTATTCGATTGACACGTTCCACTTGCCCATTCCCTCTTGGAACACCCGTAGTAATTAGTACATGATTTATACCTTCATCTGTACAGTAGTTTCCAAAGTCTTCTGCGGTAAAAGCAGTTCCTCTGTCGCTGATAATCCGCGAGGGATTACCAAAAACTTTTTGCTGTTTCTTTAGACATTCCACTACTTCCTTAGCAGTTGTTGATTTTGTAGCGTACAGCCAAGTAAACTTTGAAAAATCGTCTATAACCGCTAGTATATGTCGGTACTTTTTGTTCGTACTTGGTAACGGTCCTAGATGGTCTATATGGTATGTATGTAGAGGTCCCTCCATTTTGGATATTGGGTGTAATAATCCCTCTTTTTTGCCTTCCTTCTTATTTCCTAAGATACAAGGAACACAATTCCTAACACAATTTTGTATTTTCTCTTTTAATTTGGGTATATAAAATTCTCTCCTAACCAGCTCTTCGGTCTTCTCGATGGCAAAGTGACCAATATTATGCGCTTTTTTAATTATTTCTGATTGCATGGGCCTTGGGACTACTACACATTCCCTACCATCATCATATTTATAAAGTATACCAGTCTTCAAAAAGTAATTATCGTAGTTCGCTTCAGTTTCCAAAACTTTCTTTATGGTCTGAATATATTCATCCTCGTCTTGTGCTAATTCTATACGTCTTACCATACCGACTTCTTCAGTGAGAACTTCTGTAACTATCATTACATTAGACGGATACCTACTAAGGGCGCCAACGTGTGACATCTGGGATCCCTTTCTATGAACAATCTCATACTTATACTCTTCTAGGAGGAGAGCCCATCTAGCTACCCTTGTTGTGAGATCCTTCTTGTCCATAGTTTGCTGAAAAGCTGAACAATCAGTCACTATTTTAAACTGATTACCCAACAAGTATATACGGAACTTTTTTACTGCTTGTATAATAGCAAGTACCTCCAGCTCGTAACTACTATATTTTTCTTCTGCTGGAGTAGTCTTCTTACTCATATAATATATTGGGTGAAATTTATTGTCCTCTTGGGATTTTTGCATTAAACAAGCGCCATATCCATATTTACTGGCATCAGTATGGAGCTCTATTTCTCTTTCTTGCTTATATATTGTCAATACCGGTTCACTGGTAAGCAATTTTTTTAATATTATAAACGCTTGCTGTTCTTTTTCTTCAAAACGGAATACCTGGTCTTTTTTCAGTAAGTCACTTAGTGGTTTAGCTATCAATGCGTACGATGCAATAAACTTCCTAAAATAACCAGTAAGTCCTAAAAACGACTGCACTTGTTTATTTGTCTTCGGTTCAGGGAATCTATTAATTGCTGCGGTCTTATCTTCAGATATTTGCACTTTTCCATCTTCAATAATGAATCCTAAAAATTCTACCCTGGTTTTCAAGATCTGACATTTGTTCTTTTTAATTTCCAATCCATAATTTCTTGCCACTTGTAAGACTTTCTCTAGTCTTTCTATTCCCTCTGCCTCGGTTGCACTGACAATAATCAAGTCATCCATATAATATATTACAATATTTTGCCTGGCTAAATCTCGGAAAATATGCGATATGAACCGTTGAAAAACCGCCGGACTATTACATAAACCAAAGGGGCACTTTAAAAATTCATATTGCCCACATGGTGTGACAAAAGACGTATATTTTATGTTTTCTTCGGCCATTGGTACATGGAAAAATCCATTTCTTAAGTCGATTGTGCTGAAGTACTTGGCATCCTGTAATCGGTCTAAAACATCTTCTATTAACGGCAAGGGAAACCTATCCTTCACAACCTGTTTGTTTAATTTTCTATAGTCGCAACATATTCTTGTTTGGCCATCTTTTTTGGCCACTAGCACTATGGGACTCGCAAAATCTGATGAACTCGGTCTTATGATTCCTTCTTCTAGCCATTCATTAACTTGTTTTTCCACTATTGCTTTTTCTGGCAGAGCTAAGCGTCGAGGACTTTGATATATCGGCTCTTCATTTTTAAGCACCAACTTCATTTTGAGTTGTTTTACACTTTTCGGGTTTGTAGGTTTCCAACAGTCCTCTTACCTTCTCTTTATGTTCTGAATTCTTGATATACTGTAGCTCTATTGTATCGTCTTTGATTTCGCCATCTATAGTAATGTGCATGAGAAAATTATCTGCTCTTTTTTCATACAGCACAATTTCGTTATCTCTTAAACTTATATCTACTTGCGACAATATATCATTACCAACGATAGCTTTGAAACTTGATGCGTTACTAGGTATGACATGAAATCTTAAAGATACCTTTACATCATTAACCAAAACCACTTTACAAAAGGAACCTAACGTCGCTATCCTATCAGCTCCAATACCTTTTATAGCTATAGAGTCTTTGTCCAATTTTATTGTAGGAAAATGTTCTTCTATGACATCCATCCTTAATGCGCTTATATCGCTACCTGTATCCAATAACGCTGTTAATTTCGTCTGATCAATTTCTAAACTAACCCCGTTTTTCGGTACCACCTCTACTACATTTACATTTGCTCTTGAGGTTGACGCATTTCTTTTAGGGCATTTTGATGCAATATGGCCATATTCATTGCATCCGAAACACTTTATGCCTTTATTTTTATTAGGACACTCACTCGATTTATGGCCCTTTGCGCCACAATTGTAGCATATTGGTACGTTCGGTCTTGAAGTGTCTTTTTTATTTCCTGGTGGCTTCCTATAATCATTATTCTTGTGTTTTCCTTCATCAAAATATTGTTTACTGGCTTTTAACTGTTCGTATAATTTGATTTTCTCCTTAAACTCTGAGAAACTTCTTGCTCCATATAGGATAACTTTGTTTGATATATTGTCTTGAATTCCATCTATAATGCTTGTATTACCACTTCTGGTTCTATGTTTGCTCTACTACCTATTTCACGCATTACCAATACATATTCTTGCACTGATTCTTCTCTTTTCTTCATTCTTGTCATCAGCAACTTATGTACTTGCGCACTACTTAGTTTTACTTCAAATTCGTCGATTAGTTTTCTTTTTAATATTATCCATGACTTGATTCCCGTTTCAGACTGTACATAAAGCTTAGCAATCCCTTGTAGTGACTTTTTCGCAAACACCAATTTTTGTAGGTCATTCCATCCTGTTACGTCGGCAATTTCCTCAAAATCAGCGATCCATTTCCTTACCGGATAATCCGTCTGTCCCGTAAATGGTCTAATGCTATCTTCTATGTCTCTGAATGTTACCGCAAATGTATTATTCTTTTGCATCGGCCTTCTGGTGTAAGTTACACTTACCTGCTCATCATTATCTGCTTCGTCCTCTTCTTCGTCCTCATCTTCGTCTTTTCCTGGAACTTCATCAGAAAGCTGCAAATCATTTATGAACGAACAAATGCGATCAACTAAATTATCAGAGGTACCCTCATAATTCAAATCTAAAATGTTACAAACGGACACAAGGTCAGCAGCCTCTACTTGTGTTTTAACGTAATTTATCTTTTCATTATAGTTATCCGAATTTTTCTCGAAACCAAATCCAGCAAATTCGCGTACACGTCTTCTGGTCATTCGCGGTTGTGCCTCCTCGCCATACGCAATGACATGCAAAGCCTTCACTGCTTTTAATTTACTGTTTGTTATATTGTATTCAATTTTTTCAATATCGCCCAGTGACGTCATTTTAACCGTTATGTTAAAACTACTTCTTAATTAAATATCCCCGTTTTTTAAAAAAAGATAATACACAAACCCGCTCCGTTATTGTGCACGTGCCCCGTGATGATTTTTTCTATATGAAAAGACGGAAAAAGACTAGGATATCTTAATCTAACTTAAAATCAACTACCACTACTTTACAAAAAAAATACTAGAAACTAAGTAATATTAATAACGCTCAGCACTGTTCGGACACTTATCTAATGTTTAAACACAACACCGAAATTATTAACTATTAAGCCCACATCGAGCTTCTTAATATATAGATACTCTTTTAAAAATAACCTCAACAAAAAATATGTTTTAGCCCTATATATTAGTACATTATAAACAAAACCCCATAAAACATAGTTAGGCTAATTTAAACATGCATCCTACCTTACTCTCTAACATGTAAAACTGTAGGTATAGGTATTTTTTTTTTATAAAAACCTGTCCACTAGCAATGTTTCAGCGATTTCCACTAATATTATCCATCCAATAGGGTCGGCACTGTCGGCAGCTATCTATTATCTATCCAATAAGGTCGGCACTGTCGGCAGCTATCTATTATCCATCCAATAGGGTCGGCACTGTCGGCAGCTATCTATTATCTATCCAATAAGGTCGGCACGGTCGGCAGCTATCTATCATCCATCCAATAAGGTTGGCACTGTCGGCAGCTAACTATTATCTATCATCCCGGACGAGCCCCCAAAATATAGGCTTTTTCTTTGTTGTCTAGGGGTAGTGAGGCAAGAAACTTTATACACTTAATGTTTTTTAGGTATTTATTCGGATTATACAACTCCATGTATATTTTTCCCATATAGAAGGATGTGATTAATAAGTGATAATCATTTAAGTGATTATCACTTGGTGGTCACATTGTTGTAATTGTCATTTTTTGACAAATTACTTCAGAAGTAATTTCTGTCAGTTCTTGTTACAAAATGGCAAAAGAAAGATTTGGTAAAATTTTGTTGTCTAAAGTCGACGATGCTATTAAAAATGTGAAGCCCAAAAATACCGAGCGTTCCGACAAATATGTATGGAAGCAGTTTACTGAGTTTTGCCTTGCGCGAAGTTTCGAAATTGAGAAAATGTCAACAGACAAGGATTTGTGCAACATTTTAAAAGACTGGGCATATAATATGCGAAAATCCGACGGAAGCGATTATAAAGAAGGTGTGGTCAAGCTTTTATGGAACAAAACGGCCAAAATGCTCCAGGAACTATATTTTGAAAAATATAATCGCCACATAGATCCATTCAATGACATGGTTTTTCAAAGCGCCCGTTTTGCCCGTAATGCAAAACGAAAAGAGTTGCAGGCGGTACCTGGTGCACGAAAGGAGAGTTCCACGGGTTTGACGAGACAGGAAATAGAAAAAATGGCCTTTAGTTTGGATGAAAATACCCCAGATGGGCTTCAACGGAAATTTTTCCACATAGCTGCATCCGAACTAGCATGGAGGGGAAATGAAGCAGTTTTTTTGATATTGGAATATTTTAAGGAGGAAAAATATAATAACGGGTCTAGTACCGGTCGTCTGGAATACAACCCAATATTTTCTAAAACGGCGCAAGGAGGAGCAAGTCGAACATGCGAAAGTAAGTGGCTTGTAAAAAATCTTGTGAATCCGGATTTATGTCCAATACGGTTATATTTTAAGCTAATGTCCAAAAGAGGCGAAAACATTAAAACTAATCGATTCTTTTTGACGGTCAATCAGAAATGGAAACAGAATGATAATTTCCCATGGTTTAAGAATTGTCCAGCAGGTATTAACATTATAAGAAACTGGACAAAAATGGGAGCAATCAACATCGGCCTAGATACGAAAAATAAAAAGATTACGAATCACTCTAATAGAGCTTCAACAGTAAGTGCCCTTAGCAGTTCAGGTGCTAATCTCCAGGAAGTTATCAAAATAACGGGCCATAGTTCTATAAATTCTGTTACTCCCTATCTCCAGCTCAGCGAGCAGCATCATCTGAAGATTTTGTCGCAAATGAGAGCCGAAAATACATCGTCATCTACTTCTGATGCTGAAGCCCAATTTCAAACACCTCCAACCTATGATAATAATTTATCCAATAGTTCAAGTTTTAACTATAATAATTGTAATTTCGTAATTAACAATAATTACTGTAATAAAAATGTTTAACTCAGAAAGATATATGCACTTTATTTCGTTGTATAATCCTTTGAATACAACTCGATGTTTCGGTATTACCTCATACTTTTACCTGACACTCAACGCGTTACCCGGCAACACTACTCCTCCTTCGGAGTCGTAGTGTTGTTGCCGGGTAACGCGTTTCGTGTCAGGTAAAAGTATTATTCGGTAATCCCGACACATCTTGTGGTATTACATTCGATAATAACTATTGTTGATATGATTTTACAGTATTTACACTATAGTTGAAACTTCCGTCGTCTTCCGTCTTTAAAAAATAAGATGTATTCGCCCGTCGTCTAGCAAACACGTCTTTCGTCTTTACTTTAATATAGAAATATTCGCCCGTCGTTACGCGAACACGTCTTTCTTCCTTTTTTTAATAATTACACTGGGGAACAGCAAAAATGTTTCCGAGACCAAAATAGCAAAATCTTACTTATTTTATTATACTAATTAACAATCTGTCTTGCAAAAGGCTCAGTTGGCTCCGGTTTTATAGATCCATCCCAATTATGATAATTTACCTACCTGCCCTTAATATATGGGAAAATTTCACCATTAAATGAGAAATACCTGGATTTATTATAACAGGTGTACGTTATAAGGGGTTTAAATACATATAATATAAATCCTAAATTGTTAGTTAGTTGTATTTCAACCACCAGTTGATCGAGAGCTGTTCGTATTTGAGAAATTAGAGAGTTTTGAGCAACATGTCGCGAGTTTGTGTAAATAAGCCGGATCATTTTTGTTATATATGTGGTGAAATGACTTTTGTGAAACAAAAACGTACGCTTAGCCCTTTAATAAAAAAGGCTTACCACTTGTATTTTGGCTGCAAAGTTGGAGACCAGGATAAAAATTGGGCTCCCCATATCTGCTGCTACAAATGTGCGTCCAACATTCGCGGCTGGCTAAGTGGAAAAAACCGTAAGATGCCCTTCGCTGTTCCTATGATCTGGCGAGAACCGAAAGACTACGTTACTGACTGTTACTTTTGTTTGACATCTCCCATCAAAAAAGGCTTTTCAGAGAAAAAAAGGTCTGCGATACAGTATCCAAATTTACAATCCGCCATACGCCCGGTGCCTCATAGTGACGAGTTGCCTATACCTAATCCACCTCAGGAATATACCCTTCATTCTGATGATGATCAAGAGGATTCAAACGGTAGTGTACCGGAAAATGTCGCCGGCCCATCAACCTCGCAAGACTCCGATTTTGTCTGTGAACTTCGAAGTAAAAAGCCTCACAAAATAAGTCAAAGTGAATTAAGTGACCTTATAAGGGATTTGGAACTGCCCAAGACAAAAGCAGAACTATTGGCCTCTCGATTGCAACAATGGAATTTACTTGAAGATGAAGTAAAAGTTTCTGTGTACCGAAGCCGTCAGAAAAACCTAACACCATTTTTTAACATGGATAACAATTTGGTAGCCTGTAGGGACATTGAGGGATTAATGGCAGCTTTAAATCTGGACTATGATCCAAAAGACTGGAGACTTTTCATTGATTCCTCAAAAGTAAGTCTTAAAGCTGTGTTACTCCATAATGGAAACAAATTGCCTTCAGTCCCAATTGGTCATGCAGTCCATATGAAAGAAACATATAGCAATTTGAAATTGTTACTTGAGACCATACAATATGAAAGATATAAATGGCAAATTTGTGGGGATTTAAAAGTTGTGGCGATCTTGCTTGGAATGCAGCTAGGTTATACCAAATACTGCTGCTTCCTCTGCGAATGGGACAGTCGAGCACGATCGGATCACTACAGAAAGAAAATTTGGCCACCGAGAGAGTCTTTTGAGCCAGGAAAGAAAAATGTGACCAGCGCGCCATTAGTTGCCCCAGAAAAGATTTTACTACCGCCACTTCATATAAAATTGGGACTTATGAAAAATTTTGTGAAGGCAATGGACAAAGAAGGCCGTGCTTTTAGTTATTTAAAAGAAAAGTTCCCTAGAATCAGTGACGCTAAAATTAAAGAGGGAATATTTGTGGGTCCCCAGATTAGGAAAAAGATGCGCAATTCGATTCCATACTTGAAGGCAAGGAAAAAGACGCTTGGGATGCCTTTAAAATGGTTGCAAAAAATTTCTTGGGAAACATAAAAGCAGAAAATTATAAAGACCTGGTTGCCCAACTTCTTTTGTGTTACCAAAACCTAGGGTGTAATATGTCGTTGAAAATTCATTTCCTGGATTCTCATCTGGATTACTTTCCGGAAAATTGTGGTGCTGTAAGTGACGAACACGGTGAGAGGTTCCACCAGGATATTTCGAACATGGAAAGAAGATATCAGGGAAAATGGAACTGTGAGATGTTAGCCGACTACTGCTGGACTATTACGAGAGATGCCCCAGAGGCTGCTTTCAAAAGGCAAGCTAAGAAGCGCAAAATGAGTGTCTAAACTTTGGATTCAATGATAAAAATGTGCTATTTAGTTGCTTTTGTTGAACCAACAATATATTGTTATCTGTATTTTGTATGTCCATTGTATATGCCTATGAATTAAAATTTTGTAACAAATAATTGAGATTTTTTTTTTTGCGAGCCAACTAAAATCTTTAATAGGTATTTTTTAGTTACTTGGGTACAGTTGAATCCAAAAAAATAGGTTTTGTTCAGGAAACAAAAAAAAAGTTGAAATTTGTTTCCCAGTGTTATCAGATTCCGCGAACCCCGCGGCGTTGTTCGTCTTCGTTGCGTCTCTCCGTCTTAATTCCCTTCTTCCCGCTTTCTTTTCCCCGTCGCTACTCACCCCCCGTCTTCCCGCTTCATCCCTTATCCTGATGCATTTTGCGCTAGAGGAGCTGACGGTGCGACTGCACGAACCTATGATGACGACATAGTGGTTCAGCCAGTCAGCTTGCCGGCACCCGTGACTCTCAGCCAATCGAAATCGCGGCCGGGCAAGCTCTCAAAATAGGAGCGTGAAAGTCCTAGCCGTCAGCTCCGTTCGGCGCAAGTAATCCCTGGAACGACGCGATCCAAGGCAGAACCCGAATAAACCAGGACAGTACTCTACATCCTAATATTATAATAATACAAAAAAAAATAAAATTAGTAAACAATATAGAAATTTCCTACATATATGTACATGATAAATAAGTCTTCGTTATCGAACCATCAGGAGTTTTGCTTCTGATCAATTACGAACTATTTTGATAGTTTTCCAATATGGTGGTAATCATGCGTATGATCGCTTATCGTTGAAATTTGCATCGCCTATTTATTTAATTCATAATAAAAATTCGGTTAGTAAGCAATTTTGAACATTTTCAAGTATAAACTGTTTTTACTAGCATGATTCTTTGACAGTTAGGATAATAGGGCAAGTATAACAACCATTGTGGATTGTTAATTTATTAGAATTTTGAAAGTTCTAGATACGTCCTTTCAAGGCGGACGGAATTATAGTTTGAGATTAAAATCGGCGAATAACGTTTAAAATCTTAAATTTGATTTCAGCAATATTAAATAAGTCGATACTTGCTCTTGTTTATACTTACTTAAAACTACAAAAATCTATCAAAATTATGGAAATTTCTATAGATATTCATTAGTAGTAGGTGTATTCTTCTCACATGAAATCACAATAAAGTTAATTTTTCCTTATGTATTACTTGTAATTTTAGATGTTAAGACTTACCTATTCATATGGGACATACTTTGATATTTTTAGAAATCTGGCGAATTGTTGGATATAAAGCTTATCGACTTCCAATTAAGCCAAGATAATAGCCCTATTCACGATCTATCCTATTTTTTCTATTCCGGCGCTTGCAAAGAAGATTTTGATAGCTTGAATAATTATCTACACATTTACCACCAAAGTTTTACAGATTTTGGAAAAGAACTAGGTGTAGACCTTAAAAAAATATTTTCATTCCAAACATTAACAAATGAATGGAAAGAAAATGCCATGTTTGAAGTGATAATGAGTATTTATCTGTGGCAAATTAAACTTATACCGAAAGAAAAGTTTGCAGATATCATAAATCCAAATTCAGGTCCAAAACCGTCCATGGAGGAGAGCATGAAACTATGGGAAACGCTTATGACTTCATTACATAGTACAAATGAATTTAGAGAAAAAACTACTGCTGTTTTAAGGCATGCGTTTGAATATGGTGTCCTAAATAAAAATAAGATAAGTAAGAAACAATAAATAATTTTAAAAAAATCTATTTTTATCCTTAAAATCTTCTTGTATGCAATAATCTTGTGAACAAAAAAAATTTGAATGTACATTATGTACAGGGTAGCTCACTAAGAGTGAACGCTCAGTTCTGTTAATCGCAAAGCTCTGACGAAAGATTTTTTTTCAGTGCGCTAATTCGTCTGAGTTCACAAATATTTTGAAGGATATGATTTCCAAAAAAAAAATGTTAAATTAATTATGATCTGGAAAACGATAACAGATAGCTACTGGAAAATTCCAAGGAATGATATTAAGAAATTAATCGGGGATCCAAAAAAATAATACACTGGATATTATATTTAAATTATCAAAGTTGCTAATACTTTCTAGTAGAATCGGCAGTACCTACTGCATGTACTGAAAATATGTTTATACTTATATTTACACCTACATAAGCTATGGAAAGAATGTGTATCTAGAATAAACTGACCTCAGCAAGAAAATGAAAAATTAGTTAAGTCTAATGTATTGTATAATAAGTTACAATAATTTCAGTTTTATTTAATATATTTATGAATAAAAATAGTTCGTGAATATTACATTAAATCAGTGGAGTTCTTTGTTCGAAATATTTAAGCATCGACTACTAGCTCTAGACTTCCTGATTCTAATTTAGATCGTTTTTAATTCAGAATATAAAATTTACCAATACTAATATATACAGGGTGTAAATTTCAAAACCTCCTACCCATCTTGTCTCCAGTAAATAATAGTAAAAATCGACAATTTTATTGTAAGGGGGGACGCTTTTAAATAATATGTGGTTTAACCCCCTGAGGACGGGTTTATCAGTTCAGTGTTAAGGTCATTGGGCTAAACTATAATTGTTTTATCCATGTCCGTGATATACCAAGGTAGGTAAGTATTAAAGTTTGAGTTTAATTAATACGAACTTGAAAGTGCGTATTTTGAAGTTGATCCTTGGGTTATTTTTAAAATTGGGGTTTCTTTTTTTTTATCCTCAGTCATATAGTCTTATCGTGATTCTCCACCAAAACGCAGATTTATAATCTGACGTATTTGCTGGTTTATAAAAAAACACCTGGATAAATACTTTCACTGGTAACACAAACTTTGACCCAGAGCTAACGATTGCTCAGTGCAAAGATAA
The DNA here is from genome assembly GCA_963991005.1 of Barypeithes pellucidus. Classification (NCBI taxonomy): domain Eukaryota; kingdom Metazoa; phylum Arthropoda; class Insecta; order Coleoptera; family Curculionidae; genus Barypeithes; species Barypeithes pellucidus. The sequence goes on from OZ022560.1 coordinate 45,402,022, forward strand.
CACTCCACTGATAAACTCATTCTCAGAGAGGTAGATGTTACCCTTAAAATCTTAAATGGGAAGGGAGGTCATGTGGCACACAATTCTAAAGATCGTTTAAATTTCTTTCCATAATTTATTATTTTTTGAGTAGTAGTTTATAAGAAATCACGATCCAAGATAACTTTTACCCCTGCGGGGGGTTAAACCAGAAAGCTGCAAATATTCTCTGAAAACATGCTCCTCGCAATAAAATTGATGTGTCTTTCCGATTGTTAATATTATTTACTGGAAGTGAGATTTTGAGGGTGGGATGTTTTCAAATTGACATCCTGTATAGCCACTCCAATTCACAAAAGTATCAGAAATTTTTTAAGCCTACTAATGTTTTAAAAGGTAAGTAAGGCCAGTACTGTTTTCATTACGAGACGAAAGATTACTTTCCTCTATATTTTATTTTAAGAAAAGTTTAAATTACATTACAACCCTGTAAGAGTAAAGTCCACAACAGAAGTAATTTAATGATTATGTTGGTCTTTCCCTAAGGACATTTGCCGTAAGATTTTTAAATTCGTATTGTCCAAGATACATTTTCGTAGCTTGGTAAAATAATTTTCTCAGCCTCAGAGAATTAAGAGTTTAAATTTACTTTTACGGGATACTTAAATTAACAATGTAAGCAAAATATTTTTTCAACTTTATACAGGGTTGGGCAAATCTTCCGGAACAGCTTAATTACAGGAGAATGAACAATGATAGTGACGTCCCGAGGGTTTTCGGCAATCGATCTGACTAAAATTTTAGTATTTGACATTACATTTAATTTTTTTAAATGGAACGGTGACGCTTCATCTTGCTGAAACAAAATTGCATTCCATCATATTTTATCGTTATATTGATCATGGTATAAAAGTAACTAAATTTTGTATAATTCTATTTAGATATAAGTAAGAATTAGTTCTCAAAAAGCAAAATTTTACATGCTCATCAACATTTGTAAAACGTTCTTTCCCAGATTTCAAAGAGGTTTGGATACTGTCAGATGGCTGAAGGATGATATTTTGGACATTCAGTTAAGTAACTTTTATTTTAAATTTTCGTTTATGTAAAAATCGTTAATTATTCTTTAAAACAAAATGTATTTATTTTCAATATTTCCGAGACAATTAAATTTACACGTATGGTATGTTATAGAAAAAATGCTTTAAATATTTTGAAATTCCATTCAAAAAAAAAATTAATGTAATGGCACTCCTTGACAGTTGTCGAAAACCCGGATTTCGTATCACTTTCCGTTCTCCTGTAATTAAACCGTTCCCGAATATTTTCCCAACCCTGTATAGTTACAGGTTGTTTCTCATTCATTTTACTAATGTAACTAGTTATAAAAGTTTAATCACAAATTTACATTATATTATACTAATGAATATGTTTTATATAAATTTTTGCCATGCTTTGGAAAATAAAATAATATATTCTTCTTCACTCCTAATAAAACGACCGGGGAAGGTATTGCTACGAAAACCATAGAAATTGAAAAAAAACTTTTAAACCTTTATTATAATATTATCTTACACTCACAAACTCACCCAGTATTATTTTCATTTTTATTTGTTTAATCTAATATAAGAACTGTCACTTTTCTAGACAGTTACAGTGCAATAAAAAAAAACTCATAAAGGTGTCAGAACAGTATCAAAAATTCCATTCCATCAGTTCTTAAGATTATAAAAAAGGATAAATAATGAACCAGCGAAGAAATGATGAATTAGTACGAGAGCAATAATTTATTTAAGAAGATGCAACCCATTAAAAATATAAGTTATCAAAATTCAATTCCATTAGTTGTAAAATTAAAAAAAAAAATGCAATTGGTGAAACAGTTAAGAATTGAAGAAGTAGTAAGGCAATAGTAAATGGAATGAGGGAATGAGGCAGAAGAAAAGAGGAGACAAGAAGATAAATGGGCTAAGTTTTTAACAAGAAGAAACAATAGTTTTGCTAATACCAATCTCCCTTTGTGTTTTTAGGATAATAAAATTTAAATATTAATGTGTGGAAAAATAATTTCCTAACCACCTTTCGGATGGGTTAGTATTTGATATTAATACCACCTAAATACATGAAAGTGAAGAGACTTTTATTCGGCCAAGTCTTTCAATTTCGTATATCGATACAGTACTTTTTCCAGTTTTTCTACTTTAACCATATTTTTCAGAACCCTATATTCTATTTTTGACCTGTATGCCGTTTTTATGATTTCTGCTTGATCGCCTAAACCCCTATTTACTATTTTAATTTTTAGTTCGTCTCCCATTTTCACAAATAATTATTAGAAGGAGAACTATAGATATGAGAATTTATTACTAAAATATAAAGTTCTTGATGGAAATACAAAAAAAATACTTACTAAATAGAGACATCCTTTAAAAAATGAGTTTTAAATTACCGGTAGATAATAGATTCAAATATTAGATAATATTAATAAATTATTTTATTAAATTGTTGCTAACAGACTATTATATTTGTTTAAAGTGCTTTTTGCAGTCGGTGATTATTGTTTCACTAATATTTACACTAATTCATTACCCACGTAAGTAGGTAACTGAGTCGTGATCTCTTAATAACAATCTGTTAATATTTGCCCGTTTTATTATCAAAATAATAGATGGAAGCTCATACATTTAGTTATATTCGTTGCAGTTTCTGAAAAGTAATGCTTTGAATCGATGCCATTGTTCTAGAGATTAGGGTTTACCCTCCTACAACGAATTTGATTGTAATATGTTAACAAAACTTGATTAATAACTGTAATATCCACAATAAATCCAATGTTCAGTATAATAATCGATTTTCACTTATTAACAAATAAAATTATTATTTCGTGCAACCGATTCGCAGGCAAGGAGACAAACGCTTGGTAATATTACCTCGCATTTATTAGAGAGGGTTACAAAGTTACAAATTAAATATTCATAGTCAAACTATATATCAGATCAATGTTTTTGAAAATATTACTGGGAAGGTCCTCCCTTTGCGGGCCAATATTAGTTTTAAACGACATATTATTATCTCACACATTTTTAAAGGATAATCATTTTTAAAATTTTTAAACTGTGTTCATTTTTAGGAATGCTATAATGTAACTATTGATTTATTCATATAATAAATCTCATTCTGTGAAACAAACTCATTGGTTCTGTTTGGCATCATAAATCATATCTTGTTACTGAACATAGACGGAAAGCATTTTTATCATCTTGAATAAAGATCGTGACAATATATTAAAGGTTATGACTGATTACCGATCTCAACTTTGAAGGTTAAAAAGTTGCATGAAGGAAACTTGAACACCATCAATTATCAGAACCTATAATATTATTCTCTTCCTGTCGCATCACTTACTTACTACAATATACTCAAATAATTAGTTTAAGTAAAAGTAAACAAACTAATTTTACCTTAGTTAAAAATTATCGATCTGTATATCACTGGATAAATTGGACAGCCGAGGAAGTGTGGACTAACTTCTACAATAATGTTAATGGCACTGTTGAGAACTATGGTCCTCTTAATACTAGATTAACAAATCCACTACCCTGGCTTATAAACTTTATGCAAAATGCAATTAATTGAAAGAAACACAATGTGACACAATAGGTATAAAAGTTATACTTTCGAAAATGATACCAATTATAGAAGTAGTAGGTAACATCAACTTGACATTACTATTGAGAAATAAAAATAATTTTGTGAATCTACTTTCATTCCTTCGCTCTCTTTTCACACTATGTCTATATGAATATCGGTTATCTACCAAGTGGAAAAGGGCCGTTATTGTCCATATTTTATTAAAATTTATGAAGCAGTAGGTCAAAAAAAATGTCGAACTCACAAGGAGTCGGAGTGGACACAATACCATGAAAAATAGTTAATTGTATGCATGATATCCCTCATTAAAATTAGGAAACCTACAATACTAGCCAAAATATCTAATTGTTATATTCTGTCAATCATTGAATTTTCTTTCCCGGTATGAAACCCATACTTTATTGTTGATATACATACATTGGAACGAACCCAGTCTAGAATATTACGACTATTTCCTGTACTTAGAGTTACCACATTGACCTTATATATGCGTGACGATATCAGCTTGAACCCCTTTGCAGAACACATATGCTGGTAGGTCAATAATAATAATTAATTAATAGGTAACTACTTGATAGCATACATTGTAGAAATTAGTTTTAGTTCAGAGAGAAATCAGTTTTGGGCAGAAACAAAAAATGATATTCAACACAAACTTTCCAGATACCACTAAAAATCGCAAGTTTTTGTAATTTAAGTGGCATTGTAGCTAGTTTTAGATATAATAATGAGTATCCGATATCTACATAATAGACAAAATCTTACCTATCACAAAATGCCAAGGAAAAGCTCTACAAAATGTTGGAATACCCATAAGGAGATTGTCTTTGGTGTCAGTATATTTCTTAGTATTTTCTGTACATAATGTACCATTTCCTAACGTTTCTAACGTTGACCCTTGTCTACGAATAAGGTACCTAAAAATAAATAAAATAATTATTTATCAAGTTGAAAACTAGCTATTAGTTTAATAAATGTAAACTTCCCGACCATCATGGAATCGACTTCACATGTACTAGTAATGACAGTTCGACACTTTAGTAGTTGATCAATCAGTATTTCATATTCACTATTTGTACTGACTGAAAATTTTCAAAGACAAGCCGCTTTTTAGTTAAAATGAAAATGTGTTTCGTGATTTGACTAATTGAGAGGTATCGAAAATATCTGTATTTTAATCTTTATATATTTCCTAATACTATTTATCCTACACCAATTTTCCGATATAGTAAAATAAAGTGATCGGGAATTCAATTGTTTTTTTAAAATAATCTATGGTTACTCCGGTTTGGATTAATCCATTTTAACAATGTTCCTTATACCAAGATATAAAATAGAATTAATCCCTTAACATTTTAGTATGAAACATAAGTTTGTATCTTTTTTATAACCGGAGTTATTGACCAAAATAAATTACATAATAATATACGTTTTACGGGCGTTTTAATTTTATTCATCGAGTAATTTTAATACATAATTAAATGACAATAAATGAATAAGAAGACAAAAAATGATGACAATCTTCAAATTACAAATTATCAAAAATTTTAAAAAATTTCAAACACCTTATAAAATCTATAATAGAGAGTGCTACGTAATGATCTATTCATTTAATCAATTTACTTAAGCATTAAAAATACAAACAGGGTAGGGCATAAAATTATATGATACACAATTTTATGCTCTACCTTGTATAATTCGGGACGTAAACTATTAAAATCTGTTTTCACAGTTAAAATAAAAATTATGAAAATTTGTTCATTATTAACGAAATAACAGCTTATCAATTTGGACGTGCATTTAAATATTCGATAATTAATTGGGGTTGGTATTTTGACAATTAAAAATAGTGTTTTCGAAAATTTGTAATTTGAAGATTATCATGATTTCTTGTAACTTCTTGTTCATTTACTATTGTATTATGTGTTAAAATTACCCGCTAAATAAAATTTAAACGCCAGTAAAAAGAAGAATTCGTATATGTAATTTATTTTGGTTAATAACTCCGGTTCTAAAGAAGATACAAACTTTATACCTTGCATATCATTGTATTTAACTTTTTTTGAGAAAAAGCCAAATTGTTGCTTATATTTCAGTTAACGCCATCTAGCGGTGACGGAAAAACTGAAAAGCGCAAAAACAAAAGCGCAGTCTGTAGGCTAAATAAAGCTCTCTTAAACGAAACAAAGTTTGTTGAAATCGGTTAACCCAGAGTAGTAGTTTTTTTTTATTTTTTATTAAAGTTTTTATTTAAAAAACAATTGAATTCTTCCCACCACTTTTTTTACTATAATGGAAAAATTGTGTAGGATAATATGTATTAGGAAATGCATAAGGATTAAGATATTTTCGATACCTCTCAATTAGTCAAAACACAAAGAAAATCTTAATTTTAACTTTGGTCATGACTGCTACGCCTCCTTGCGGTAATTTTACAAACTCGAAAATAATTTCCATCATTTTCTCTTGGGTACTTACTTATGACTACTAGTTTTTGACGTATGTACACAGGGTGTCAATTTGAAAACTTCCCATCCTTAATATCTCGCTTCCAGTAAATAATATTAAAAATCGGAAAGACAAGTCAATTTTAGTGTGATGGGGGACGCCTTTAAAGAATATTTGCCGCCTTCGTTTTTTAATACCCTATGAGGGTTTGTTCAGGTTAAATCCTTAATAATAGAACAATAAATGATGGTATTATTGAAAATAGATATATAAACGACCTTACAATTTAAGATTTTAAGGGTAGCACCCTCTTAGGGGGTTAAACCACGAAGGTTGCAAATATTCGTTGAAATTCTCGTCAATTCGTAGTCGTTCCCGTGCGATCGCCTGCTGCGAATTCATCGAACATGCGAGAATCATTATCACGCACCTTCTACTCGCTTAGCTCGTCGGTGAGATCAGTTGTTCCCAATTTTTACTCTTGCTGTTTTACTCTATTATTTTCCCGGTTTATTGGCTTCTTCCAGAGGGCTCAGACCTCATTCAGAGATTTTTAATGACGTTATAGCCAGCTTTAAAAATATAAGTGGCTCGAGAATTCTTGATTTTCCAGAAAGCTTGTCTTTGGGTTTGTTCGGGTTTGTTGTCTTTAAAATATTACCATTTTTCTATTTACTTGGCCACGATTTAAGGGGATGCCAGATATGATTGACAATGCCGAACTGACAGGCACTTATCAGTCGGTCTTGTGTGGTCCCACCACCTTTTACCCCGCTAACTGGAAAGTGTTAGAAATCAACCAGAGCGAGAAGAAGGTGATTGCAAAATTTTGTCTATCAGAATTAAGGAATGAATTTAATTTGGTATAGTTATTTTTGGACGTAGGACGAAGCCTTGCTTTTATTCTATAACTGTACTGTAATGTACTATTTTATTAGCACGCTCAATGAAATATAAAACAATGTAAATGTTATATTTAATCACGGATCATTTTTTGATGTCCTCTTTATGGAACAGGGCTAACTTAAGAATTAAGTCCTTTCGTATGTCTCGCTATTGGGTTATTAATTATTTTTTACAGTAAAAATCATACCTACGCTACCATAAAATCTCAACTAAAGAGATATGAACTGATCTACTTTCTATAAGAATACCTGAAGCACCATTCCGTGCTAAGATTAACTTAAGGCAATTTGATTTTTAAAGCTTGTATATTTTGATGAAATTTATGATTTTTTAAAAGTAGTTTGACGATTTTAATGTCACTCCTGCCGGACACCGTCCTCAATTCAGGAAAAGTGTTGGCTTTGAAGACTCGAAATGCGACTTTTACTTTGAGATCGAAGGGGGGTAAATTCCACCGAATCAACCTCGTACCACGCAACTAAAAGACAGAATATCGTTTATACCCTGTATAATTCTTCTCCAAAAAGCTTATTTCTTTCAACCACACAAATTGTCTAAAACTTTCTAACAATCGACAAAAGAGACAATACCTAAAATATACTTTGACGCCGGAGGCGTCATCGTAACTCTCGCTTAGGTGGAGTATAATATTCTAGAGATTGCCTTTAAACTTTCCACTAAAAGACACGCAGCGGTAAATCACTTAATATTATTACGATTTTTCTTTCTGGATTGTCAATGGACTCGATGTTCCTTTAACTACCATTTTTTTAAATTTGAGATGCAACGGCTCAAAATACTTATCGTGAATCGTATGTATTGCGTAACTTTAAGCAATTTTGGTCATAAAATAGTAAACGGCCATACAGGCGTTCATGATTCGTAGCAATGATATATTACTTATATACAGTGTCCATCGGCTGATACAGAATTAGAGTAATCGTAACATGGGACTTCGGTTTTAATAGGCATGAAATACCTGGCTAGTAGACATAGAAACTTACTTCACATTCAGCTGATATCTGTTTGTTTTGCCTTACAATAATAAGTCTGTTTTGGTTTAATTGAACTCTTAGAAAAATATCTGAAAATTGTTTAAGTTAAATAATATTGCAGTTAAAAATAAAAATTAAGGAAAGGTCGTCGTCGTCGTCGAATTGTCGAGGTCTTATGCGAGTTTTCAGTTACTCTTGATAACGGATTTACCACGGCGATATATTTATGAAGTGATGAATGACGATGATGAAGTTACGCGACATCAGGCAAAAATACTAGGGTGGGTGAGTGAGTCTACTACGTGTTATTACTATTTTTTAAAGGCAAAACCTATATATCCTATGAGTTAACTTTATGTTTCTGTTAATGTAGGATATAGTGCCTTTTTAATTTAGGTTGTCATCTGGGCCTAATCATTTGATAGTAAAGTTTGAAAATTAAAAATCTGAAATTCATATAAACGCATACCAATACAAAAGTAGAATAGACTATAATTTATCAGTCATGTTGTTAGTGATTCGTGACTTGGTCACCATCTTCTGAGATTCATTCAAAATGTATATAACAAATAATTTATCTCATATTTGTTATATTCAACCATTTTATTCAAATTGTATACGCCAGAGTGTTACCGCAAATGTCAGTACTATTAACTCACGTACTTCGAATAGTAAAAATATGAATTACATTTTTCCTACGCAGAATAATATAGCATACAAGGGTCGATATAAATCATGATATGCGACTATAATTTACTGGCTACCATCCATATTTAGTAAAAACACTTTAAAATTTTCTTACATGTTTAGCTAAAGCAAGTTCCATAGCAATTGCAATGGGTAAGATGTTGATGAGAATTCAACAAAGGTATATTATGAAATAATTTTTTTATTAACGGATCTTGTAAAGTTAATGACTACACTCTCAGCAAAAAATAATCGATCCACGCAAAATCTAGACGGACTTTGATCGTGAATAACACTAATCAACACAAAAATCCTCTTTATAAAAATATCGTGTATTTTGTAACATTTGGACAAACTAATATACAACTGCTCAAATGTTTATATTGGCCTCAGATTTCTTGGAAGGGTCGAATAGGCCCATTAGGGCAACGGTCGCCCCATTGTTATTTGCAGCTTATTTGGATCTATGCTTGAAATATCCCTTTAGTCGTTACTATATAATCATTTAGTAAACATCTATTAATATTTTCGCTTAGATCTACGTGCGTGGTAAAACGGTACCAAAAATGTCGATACGTATTTGCGTTAATAAAGCCGATACCTTCTGTTATATTTGTGGCGAAGTTACCGCGAAAGCGTACCAGAAACCGATATCTTCATTAGTAAAAAAGGCTTATGAACTGTACTTTGGATGCAAAGTTGGCGATGAAGATAGGTCCTGGGCCCCAAAAATGTGTTGCAGTTCGTGCTCGAGAACATTGACTGGATGGCTGAAAGGTACTCCTAAATCTATGCCATTCGCAGTTCCAATGGTTTGGAGGGAACCTCGTAATCACGTAGATGATTGTTATTTTTGCATGATGAATATTAAAGGAATTACTAGCAAAACCAAGCGTAGCATTCAGTACCCAATATTCCTTCTGCAATGCGACCAGTGCCCCATGACAACTCATTACCCATTCCTCAGCCACCTGAGAGTTACACGCTTGATTCTGAATCAGACTCCGGAAGTATTTCACCAGAAGCCGGACCAAGCTACATCCCTAGTTCTCATGATTTGCCTGATACACCTCATTTAATCACTCAAGGTGAATTAAATGACCTTGTTCGTGACTTGGACCTCCCGAAAACAAAAGCTAAACTTCTCGGATCCCGCCTGCAGCAGTGGAAGCTCTTGGGAAAAGGAGTGAAGGTGTCCATCTACAGGAAAAGGCAATCTACTCTCACAAATTTTTTTGCAGTGGAAGGTGATTTAGTATTTTGCCATGACATACCTGGTCTAATGACCGAACTGAACTATACTCCCGATAAATGGAGACTATTCATAGATTCGTCTAAAATACGTCTAAAAGCTGTTTTACCTTTTAATGGAAACGAACATCCATCGGTTCCTATAGCTCATTCGGTAAATATGAAAGAAACATATGACAATCTTAAGATGTTACTAAGATAAGATTACTTCACATTAAGTTGGGTCTGATCAAAAATTTTGTTAAAGAACTGGATAGAGAAGGAAATGCTTTCAAGTATTTAAAAGACAAATTTCCACGTATCAGTGAGGCCAAAATTAAAGAAGGAATTTTTGTTGGTCCCCCAAATTAGGCAATTGTTTAAAGATGCGAACTTCAGGCAAATTTTAAGTGACAATGAAAGGCGGGCATAGAATGCATTTGAAAGTGTTTGCAACAATTTTCTTGGAAATAATATATCAGAAAATTATCGTGAACTCGTGGAAGAACTACTCACGGCCTATCATATTTTATAATGCAACATCTCACTAAAACTTCACTTTCTCCATTTTCATTTGGACTTTTTTCCTGAAAATTTAGGAGCAGTATCAGATGAGCATGGAGAACGATTTCACCAAGATATTGCCTCCATAGAGAAAAGGTATACAGGAAAGTGAGCCCGAATATGTTAGCCGACTATTGCTGGACCCGAATACCAGACACATCCAGGAGTTCTTATAAGAAAAAGACGTTAGGGAAGTAAATATTAAATTTTAAATTATTTATAAATGTTTATAATGTACCTAAGCTAACTGTTAATAAAATATATTATAGGTTTTTAATTGTTCAAAGCATATGTCCCTCCCTTATCATTGGAGGCTGATATCGAAAATCTGAGCCAGATCCGGATTCAGCAGGCCAAAATATATAAAATCCAGCCAAAATCATTCCAGGGAGGAAAAATTTTTTTTTAAATGTTCGTCACTGTAATTGTCTTATTTAAGTCCGATTTTTATTATTTTTTTATATTGTAGGTAAATTTATCGAAAATTTCGTGTGACATTTTAAGGAAGTTAAGAATATGTCCTTAATATACACATGTTGAAACAACAACAATTTTTTTGACCCTAACTTTAAAACACTCTGTGGAGTGATGCAGATGTCAAATTTTTTATTTCGTTATATAATTATTAAGTGACATCCATTCTTAACAGCCTCGCTTGTGGTTTATTTCAATACTTGAATTTTATAGCAGATACGATATTTTTAATGAAACAAATTTGTTCAAGACAATTTTTTTTATTATTTTTTTATATCATAGGTAAATTTATCGAAAATCTCATGTGACATTTTAAGGAAGTTAAGAATATGTCCCTAATATACAAGTTGAAACACCAACGATTTTTTTGAACCTAACTTTAAAACACTCTATATAGTGGTGGAGTTGTAATTTTTTTTATTTTGTTATTTAATTATTAAGTGGCAGATACGTTTTTTTTTAAAGAAACAAATTTGTTTAAAAAAATTTTGTTTAAGAAAATTGTATTAATTTCCAAACATAATAAAAACTTAAATCTAAACTTAATAGCTTGAATTAAATGAGAACTAACTTAAAAGATAACATCGCTCTAAGTAACCGGTGTTTCTCCCACCAGCACGAATGACAGCTACAATACGCCTTGGTATACCTTCAATAAGGTTCTGTATGTAAGTCTGATCATTTGCAGCTATTTTTCATCAAAAGCTGCACTGAGCTCATGTAAATTTGCAGGAGCAGGTATCAGAGATTGTATTCTTTTTCCAGTGTCTACAAGGTTGCTCGGGTTTGTATAGCATACAAAGTTGTGAGAAACACTATGCATGTCTCCAGACATTGATGTTATTAACACGTATGATTGCATGACAAAAACTTCGCGCTTCAAATAGTTAGGTTTAACAGAATCTGAAGCATTAACTTTTTTTGTGTTTATCTTCTTCTCCACATCCGCTGTCAGAAAAACGGTCCTCAGTTCTAGAGTCTTATTTTCTTTATCTTCATCGTCGGCATAGTTGTAGGGGTCGATATCCGAAAACCTTTTCAATCTCGCCTCGATCTTATCCTCTTCTTTAGGAACATCTTTATGTATAGATCCCATCTGTTCTCTCGCTCTATTAGCGTGCTAAATATATAATTTTGATTTTATTATATCCATCTTTTTTTATTATTGTACTTTTATATTTTAATTTGAGTGTTGAAAATTTTATGAACTTAAACTGCATCAGCTTTTATTATATGGTATCTTTTCACTTCTCACCAGAACAACCTATCAGAGACATGGGGGGAGGGTTAATATGGAGACAAACCCGGTCAATCAAAAAAGTGGAGGGGGGTACGGAAGCCACCGGCCAACTCTATCTACTTGGGTTTAGGATGGGGCTACGTGGGGGGTCAATCCCTTTTTTGGGACTTCATTCTTATGGAAATACTCGTTAACAATTCTTTCTAAATGTGGTCGAGCATAACCATTTTTACATAAACGAATTGTTTCGAAAATATTGACAAATAAATGAAAGAAAACCTATCAATTTTATTTTTAGAAATAAGTAACGATTTTTATACATATAAACGAAAATTTAAAAGAAAAGTGAGTTAACTAAATGTTTCTTATGTCATCCTTCAGTCACCTGACAGTGTCCAAGCTTCTATGGAAAACTGAAAATCATGTTCTACAAATGTTTTTTTATGATCAAACACAAGCACATAGGAAAAATTCTTTGCGGTACTCTGGGAGTGGTGCGTGTGCGAACAAAGCGATTCAAGTTGGCTTTGAATCGTTCGAGGTTATAGTATAGTGTCAAAAGTTGTTGAGGTGTGTACAACTTTTTGGTTCGGAAGAGTACACCAGGTTTCTGAGAAGCTATCTTGGCGATTCCCACAACGTGGTTATGCCAAGACATATTTCCTCCCAGACTGACACCCAGCAAATTAATAGATGAAGCCAGTGAGATTGCGTGTCCTGCCATGACTATGTCCGGTTCTGTAATGTTAACCTTTTTAGAGAAATTATTGAGGCGTCATACTTCATGCTGTCTGCGAGGATGTGCATCGGCAGCAGATGATTGTATATTCAAAGAAAAAGATGAGATAAGTCAGCAAAGCTAAATATCGGATTTTTAGCTTTCACTAGTAGGTCGATAATGTAGAGTAAGAAGAAAGTGAGAGACAATATGGATCCTTGAGGAACACCGGTATTGATGGTGAAGGTATCTGTGAGAAATTTCGTCAATCGCCACTTGCAGAGACCGGTCCTTAAGAAAGCTAGACAACCATGTACGGAATCAGATGGGCATACCATAGAATCGCAGAGTTGACTTAGAAGCCCCTCATGCCAAACACGATCAAAAGCTTTAGAAATATCCAGTGCAACAGCCCGAGACTCCCCGTGATGTTCGATTGCGTTGTTCCAAAGATGGGTGACATAGGCTAGAAGATCTCCAGCTGATCTTCCGAAAACCATATTGATGATCGATGATAATGTCGAAGACTTTCAAATACTTTAGAAGTTCTTGGTTAATAGCTTTCTCCATTACTTTGGATATAACTGAAAGCAATGCGAGTGGTCGATAGTTGTTGGGTAGGGTTCTCTTACCTTTCATTGGAATTGGCTGGACTCGCGCCGTCTTTCAGCTGGATGGAAATATTCCTATTTTGTATGTTAAGTTGAAAAGTCTAAAGAATACTGGAGTTAGTTCATTGGCGCATCTCTTCAGAACTATAACAGGAATTTTGTCTGGACCAGAAAGAAGCTTTTTTGACGTTGAGCCCTTTCAGGATTCGTTTGTTCGCTGATGAAACACGATTTCAGTCATTTCGGATTGAACTGCAGGAATGTTGGGTTGTGTTCTTCCCTGGAAATCTACAGTGGAATGCGAAGAAAATAGTTCAGCAAGTAAGTTTGCTTTGTCTCCGGCTGTGGATGCTATTGTACCATCTGAACCAGGGCTTGCCGCTTGAAGGGCGCTTTTTGGAGGAGGGGATAAATACTTCCATGCTAGTTAGAATGACGTCGGAGACCTCCCCAGCATAGACGGATCGATCACCAGAAGAGAAGCATACGTTCATAAAGGAAAAAATCGAAAATGGTCTTTCAGGTCATCCTACTTGGCCGATGCGTAATGCCACATCTTCCGAGGTTTAGGAGGTTGTTCAAAATTAATTGATAGTTCGCTTAGAGTTGAAATTAGTTTGAGATTGGAAGATCCTAACGGAGGCTGTATAGTGACGGTATATGTATAGATCAGGGTTTGACGTTAAAAAAAGATCCAAAAGACCAGCAAAATCTCCAGCTCGGTCTGGAATCCGCGTTGGTTCTTCTACGAGTTAAGCTAGACCAGAACTGATCACAAAGAATTCGGCCTCTCGGCCTTGCTCATCGTCTGTATTTGAGTATTTAAGCCAGTTGACATTGTCGACGTTAAAGTCGCCAAAGATAGCAATCTCGGCATTTGGATGGTTGATTTGTAAGAAGTCGATTGTATTGGCTAGTGATGAGAAAAGAGGAGAGAGAGATAATGGATATCACTTGGAGGACGGTAAAGGCAGCAGATAAACTTGATGATTTTCTGCGTTGATATTTTAAACCACATGACATAAAAGTCTTTCGGTTCAAGTGTTAGTTCTCGTTGGCAGCAGAGATCATCTCGAATAAAAATACATGCTCCGAAGTTGCGTCGAAATCGGAAGTGGAAATCGTATCCAGGGTATAAATAGCTGAAGGTGCTTCTGGGTTGGTTAGCAACTGCAGGTGCCACACCATTTCTTCGTTGAGTGGTGTTGGAGGAACCCAGTAAATTGTCGGAAATGGTTGTTATTTGATCAATTTCGCTTGATGGGGCCCCAAGAGCCCGGAAATCCGAATGGGAGGCGAGTTTACCTCCGGAGTATTTTGAGCCTGGAGCTTCCATCATGCTATTTTTTGGTCCCACCCAGGTAATCGGAAACATCAGCACAGCGACGAAATGTCGACTCAATGAGCAATCGTTAACTCAAGGAGCAAGCTTCACGCCGCCTAAACCGATGCAATGGTATCTCACCGGGCGATATCGGGTGGGCCAACATCTTCCATTTGAATGTAAAATTTTGCTTTTTGGTAGCTAATTCTTATTTAAATTAACATCGAAATCTAATTATAACAAGTCTAATTACTTTATACAATGATCAATATAACGATGAAATATTACGAAATGATATTTGGTTTCCGCAAGATGGAGGGCCACCGAATCTTGTTTATAAATATCCGAAACTATATGGATGTAACGTTTCCTGGAAGGTGGATTAGAAGGCGACCGGGCTTTGAATAACCTGCTAGATCTCCAGATATAACACCTTTAGATTTCTACCTTTGTGGTAATTTAAAACGACTATCGTATATCATAAGACAACGCTTTGGAGCATCTTGGACACAAAATTTTAAATGTTGTTCAATCTATTTCTCATCAATATTTGCAAAACGTGCATTCCCAGTTTTGGAGACTTGGACACTGTCAGGTCGCTAGAGGACGATATTTTGAACATTTAATTAGTTCATTTTTATTTTAAGTTGTCGTTTATGTTAAAATTGTTACTTATATTTTATAATAAAATATATAGGTTTCTTCACCTATTTGTCAATATTTCCGAAACAATTGAATTTAGATAAATGGTCTAATTAAATTCATCGTCACCCCTTGACAGTTGCTGACAATACTGACATATGGAATAAGCAGTCAAATAATAAAATTTTAATAATATCGATTATCGAATACCCAGATCTGATATCACTTTTCGTTCTCCTGTAATTAACCCGTTCTGGAACGTTTTCCTAACCCTGTATAATAATATAACCCATCATTTATGACGTTTTAGAGTACCTATTGTATCCTGTATATAAGTTATAGGCGCTAAATCTTTTATTCATTCACATACGTTACCTAAAATGTCTTTTGTCTTCAGAACTTCGTGTCATCGAAACTTTCGCTTCGGTAGAGTACAATATCCTGGCGATCGCCTTTAAACTTCCTACTAAAAGATACGCCACGGCAGGCCGCTCGGTCGTAAATTCTAAATGCAGATTGAAGTCGTCCAAAACGTTGCACACAAAAGCGGCCTCGGTTTCAGGATGGTGGGCTAAAAAAAACAACAATGTGATGTCTGCATATTTGCTAAGAAAATTTTTTATAAATTGATGTTGAATATTGAAACCCGTATAACAGAAACGTGCTATTTGTCGTGTAATTCGGTCTGTCTACCTTATTCACAAAAAAAAAGTTTTCAGTTGAACTGTTGTTCACGTAAAACCTGTTTTAAAGGTTTAATCAATTAAATCCACAATGAAGTAGAGTGCACCTAGTTGTAACATAAATACATATGCTATAGACTGTCAAAGTCTAAAAAATATAATTATTTTGAAAGTAAGATGGTCATTTATTTTAATATATACTTCCATAATATTATTATTATACAGGGTGCCCCAAGTAAAGTGGCCTATTAGAAGTATCTCGAGAACTAAATTAGATTTTATTTTGAAAATTTGGCTGTGGCTATAAGAGATGGTTTTCTACGTTTCTAAAATATTTTGGATGATGCGGTGTTGCCGGGTCATACCGAAAGTGGTAGCAACTTCGGAATTTTAAATGAATTACCCTATATATTATATTTTTTTTGGAATCTAGGTAAAAATCTAGAACAGTTTTCTGTATAATATCATATACCTATCTTTAAGAGTTTTTGAAATATAAATAATTTTGTGATTTTTTAAAGCCGTATCGGGACCTAAAGAGAAAATCGTATCTTTTTAGCAGTTACACCTAGGAAGCTGAAATTTTGACAATAGTTTCACAAGACCATCGCAATTTTATAATTTTGAACAGTATTGAATTCGTTTTATACAGGGCGTCTCCATAACAATATTTCTGAGGCAGATGAATTATTGCAAAAATCTTATTTTTTTTAAATGGGACACCCTGTATTTGATATGTTTTGCTAATAGAGGATCAAATTTTCTATCTAATGATATTATGTGTTCCTATACCTATCTTCACTATTTTCGGACTTATAGCGAAATTTATAAATTATCTTATAAAAATATATTTTTTGGTAGTTGGCTGTGGATTCATAGAAACAAAATAATGAAAAATCCATGTGACCTTATGTCTGTGTTGTTGAAAAAAAATATAGTTAACCAATAAGGAATTTATTAATAAATAAATAAACAAAATGAAAATTACATCAATAAAATAACTAATAACTAAATTGTTTAAAATGCCCTCCGTTCGCTCTTAAACATTCATAAATTGTGGTTATAACATGTTCATTTGTCACCTATTTCATTTCTTTTTCTTCTAGAGACCCCAAAGCTGTTCGTACTCGATTTTCTAAATCTTCCCTTATTGTGACGGGTGTCTTGTATACTATTTCTTTAATCCTATCTCATAGATATAATTCTAGGGGGTAAGATCCGGAGACCTTGGGGCCATTTCCATGGACCGCCTCGGCTAATCAACTTTTAGGGAGTCATAGGAGCTGCATCAGGATGCAGTTCATTAAATTTTCTGCAAGTTCTAGATAAAACTCTACCACACTCCCCATGAATATAAATTAAACTTAAAATATCTAAGCTCGAATAATGTGAATTAGCCATTTTTATTACAATAACTCAGACATAACGTCAAATGGATTTTTCATTATTTTGTTCCTATGAATCCATTCCACAGCCAACCACACTATCAAAAAATATATTTTTATAAGATAATTTATAAATTTCGCTATAAGTCCGAAAATAGTGAAGATAGGTATAGGAACACATAATATCATTAGATAGAAAATTTGATCCTCTATTAGCAAAACATATCAAATACAGGGTGTCCCATTTAAAAAAAATAAGATTTTTGCAATAATTCATCTGCCTCAGAAATATTGTTATGGAGACGCCCTGTATGAAACGAATTCAATACTGTTCAAAATTATAAAATTGGGATGGTCTTGTGAAACTATTGTCAAAATTTCAGCTTCCTAGCTATAACTGCTAAAAAGATACGATTTTCTTTTCAGGTACCGATACGGCGTTAAAAAATCACAAAATTATTTATATTTCAAAAACTCTTAAAGATAGGTATATGATATTATACAGAAAACTGTTCTAGATTTTTACTTAGATTCCAAAAAAAATATAATATATAGGGTAATTCATTTAAAATTCCGAAGTTGCTACCACTTTCGGTATGATCCGGCAACACCGCATCATCCAAAATATTTTATAAACGTAGAAAACCATCTCTTATAGCCACAGCCAAATTTTCAAAATAAAATCTCATTTAGTTCTCGAGATACTTCTAATAGGCCACTTTACTTGGGGCACCCTGTATATAGGCAGAATATTCATATAAATCGAATTTTAAGTTCTGATTGTCATATTGAATAACTTCCAATTCTTTATTGCCGATATTGGGATATTCTAGTGGTCGTCCTTAGGATCAGAAGATAAAATAATCCAGGTGGCCGCATTTAAATCTGCTAGCTTAGAGTTAACTTTGCTAAATACCAAGAAATCTTAATGTAAACCATATACAGTGTGTACATAAAGTAAGGAACAAATTCATTATCTAGGAATCTAAAATCCTCGGACACGTGTATAATAATTTTAATGGCGCATTTTTTTCCCATACAAACTTAATATACAAGGTGGCTCATGTAGTAGATATGACATTATCGACGATTTTTTTAAATGGGAACCCTATATTTTAGTTCAGATCTGTAATCTCCAAGAACAGCTGATTTCAAAAACATAACACACTTAGGGCCTAAAATTCATAGTTTCGTTACTACAGGGTAAAACAAATAATTTTATTTAAGATATTTTTAATTTAAAAAAATGTAAAAAAATTAAATAAGCTATTTAATTAAGTGTTGAAATTGTTCTCCTTCTGCTGCCTGACAGTACCCCAAGCGATCAATAAATTCTTGTTGGACTTTTCTTATGGTTTCTTCTGAAATGTTCCTGCATTCTGTTGTTATTCGATTTTTTAAATCTTCAATATTGGCAGGTCTGACTTTATAAACAACATTTTTCAGGTGACCCCACAAGAAAAAGTCCAGTGGTGTAAGGTCTGGAGACCTAGGCGGCCATTCAACAGGCCCACGTCTTTCAATCCACTTGTTCGGAAAAACTTGGTTTATGTAATGGCGCACTACTGCTGCATAATGTGGAGGTGCGGCGTCTTGTTGGTACCACAAATTTTCATCTAGAATTCCTGGATTATTTCTACTAGGGTATAAGTTAACTAGCGTAGGGATAAGAAAGTTCTGAAGAAAATGAAGATAATTTAGCCCATTTACATTGTTGTCAAAAAAATATGGCCCAATAATTTTGTTTTTCACAATACCAGCCCAAACATTAATTTTTTGAGGATATTGAGTATAGTGCTCACGCATCCTGGGATTTTCTTTTGCCCAGTATCTACAGTTTTGCCGGTTCACTTCTCCATTTAAGTTAAAGATAGATTCATCCGAAAATAGGATATTTTCAACAAACAAAGGATCTAAGTTACATCTTTCCATTAATATTTGACAAAACTCCATCCTACGATGTGGATCATCTTCATTCAACTCATGAACCAATCGGATTTTAAACGGGTGCCATTTTTCTATCGTCAATAGGTTATGAACGGTCATAGCAGCCGCCCCATGATCAATATTAATCTGGCGGACGCTGTTGTGGGGATCTTCTTCCATAGCCAATAAAATATCTAATTTCTTATCATCCGGAATAGTTGGACGGCCTTTTCTGGGAATATCTTCCACTGAACCCGTTTCCCGAAATTTTATTTCAAGTTTACTCACAGTTGATCTAGTAATTGGTCTTGCTGGATACTTAGTGTTAAACAAAATGCAAACTTCTTGTTGAGTACGGATCCTATCACCATATCCAATCATCATAAGAATTTCTATTCTTTGTGTTAAAGATAAACGTATAGTAACTCAATATGTTTTAAAATAAAATTTATTACTTCTAATAAACTTACTAGAAAAATACAATGTAATGACAATGACATTATCTAAATACCATAGTTACATAACAGCAAATTAGCCTACTTGAGAAAAAACATAAGTAACAGCAAATGATGTTGCGTCCATTAATTACGTTAGGCTTTCAACGAAACGGAAGCGATTGAGCCAAATGTCACGAAATCTTTTATTGGGGGAAGGGGTGTTGAAAAATCGCTAAAAACGCCTCACGTAATTAATTGATGCCTTCCAAGCCAAAAAAAAATATCTTAAATAAAATTATTTGTTTTACCCTGTAGTAACGAAACTATGAATTTTAGGCCCTAAGTGTGTTATGTTTTTGAAATCAGCTGTTCTTGGAGATTACAGATCTGAACTAAAATATAGGGGTTCCCATTTAAAAAAATCGTCAATAATGTCATATCTACTACATGAGCCACCTTGTATATTAAGTTTGTATGGGAAAAAATGCGCCATTAAATTATTATACTATTATACCAAAAAATTATTATACACGTGTCCGACGATTTTTCCGAAATATTTTTAGATTCCTAGATAATGAATTTGTTCCTTACTTTATGTACACATTGTATACATATGCAACTGATAAAATAAACAAGCCACTTTGAATTCTCAAAGTATAGTAAAATATAAACCTTTAAGCGTTTTCCTCTATCATTTGAATTTTAGATTTATATCTCGCAGTCCCATTGTCACTATTGCCTGAATAACGTATTAAAGTAATAAATGTTGCATAAAGCTGCTTTTGTTTAAGTTTACAATAGGAGCACAGTTTCCTTTAAAGAAATGTGGTACTTGAAGTGCAAATGTGGAACATATAAGGGCAAAGTTTTAGTATTTCTTGATAACATTTCAACGTATCCGAGTTTTTTAAATAACAGTAAAAATATTTTTGAGATAATACGACAAATGTTATCTACTAATAATATTTTACATTATTTGGCAATTTTTTTTTATTCGCAGAATGTAAGGTAGTCCTAAAGGTTTTATTTAATGATCAAACACAAGCACTATAGAAAAAATTCTTTAGGGCACTCCGGGAGTGCTGCGTGTGCGCAAAAAGCGATTCACATTGATCACAAGTTATTGTATAACAGAGGAAATTGCTGTTAAAATAACTGAAATGAATTAAAAACCTATCAGAACTTAATTAGCATCACCCTTAAAATATTTATTGGGAACATGGTTCATTATAATATTCTCATCTGAACGCTGTCCAGTTTCTAAAATTTAGTTTCGTGATTTTTAAGAAAACACTTTTATACATAGTGACCTCCAAATAATGGTTGCTGTTTTTCTATGACTTTGTTCAAGGACTGCTCGACGGTTGTGATGTGAAAGTATAATTTTCTGATTTATGTTTACATTCATCAAGAATAGAGTGTTAGAGTGTCAGGTTCTCTCTTGTTTCGCCTTGTAAACGATATTACAAAAATATGAAAAAATTCATCCATAAAAATTCAAACTACTATGTTTAACGGAATTTTGTTAAAAACTACTATACCAAATTTAACGAACTAGACATTGTTAAAAAGAGAGTTTAATAAACTTGATTCTCGTTTAAACTTTAAGGGTTTATTCGTTTATCACTCCTGTTAATGGCTGGAAGTTATAGGGTCTGAAGATGTACAAGGATTCCTCTATGGGCACAAGACACATGTGTCAAAGCATATCATTTTTTTAAGTGACGATAAATATGAAAAATCCGACTTGTATATTTTACACTGGCCAACCCTGTATTTAAAGTCAAATTAAAAAAATAATTTACGATCTGAACGATTCATATTAGTAAGAACGAATACGCATAGAAACTTAAAAATGGTTTACTTTTGTCCGAATTAAAATAAAACAATTCAGTTCTGATAAGTTTTACACTGTTAGTAAGTATTAAATTAAGTTTGAAAAATTATCGAACTAAGAGCATATAACAGTTGATCTATTGTAAAGTGATTAATATATTTGGATAAATATGAAAAATCGTAGGACACATCTTTCAGACAAATTCCATAGCAGAAATATTCTTATTAGGAATAAATTAATCCTTTTCCATCCTACAATATTGTGACGTTCTCTATGTTTTTTATATAGTGTCATAGAACTATAAAATCTTGGTTATTTATGTAAGAAATAATACAAATAAAAAATGCAGAAGAATGATAAATGGCCGAAGTGTGTAAATGTTTGTTCGATTAATCGCTCCACGAGAGATTGTACATGTAATTCCTCTTTTGAAAAGATTAATAATAATAATTGTTTCTATTATGTCTTAGTAATTTATTGTAAATATTATCACAAAAATAGCTTTCAATAAAGCTGCTCGTATTTAAGTTTATGATAGGAAGTGTTGCACGTATTATGCAAATGTTTCATAGCATTCATTTTTTGTATTCGTATTATTGTGGACTTTGTTTAAATTTATTTTTAGATTATTAAATAGTTAAAAAGTTATTTAAACAGAGAAAGATGTTATTGTTTAGTCCTTTCAATAGATCCATCGTCACACGTGTTTCACTGTCATCAGAGCGAGTAGTGATGCTAGGTTATAATAAAAGGAGGAAAAGTTTATACTTTAAGCAACAATACGTATCCAAGACCTATCAATATAAGGGCATGCAATGTACTGTACCAATAAAGCATACCTATCTCCTATCAAAGTAAGATGTTATATCCCCGAAGTTACCAGAGGGTTTTACTGTAAAAACTGTAGCCGTCTATAGCAGTATGTGCATATACTACAACAACCGATTTTAAATCGAAAATTACAAAAATAGTGTAAACCACGATGAATTGTTATTTCTCCCCTCGATAAGGTAATTCTTAGACACGTTGCGGTCTATTACAGCTCATGAGTGTGGCTATGATCTGTCGAACGAAAAAAACTAAGTACTAAACGATATCAATATTACGCCATCTCGTATCGACATGTCTTGCATCCAAAATATTTCTGATTTCCATCGGACTGCTAATCATCTTTATCTCGCTAGCACAGGGGGACCTTGTTACAACTTATTTAATTGTCTCCTTAGCCAGCATATTGGAAAAATTCATGCTGCATAGTTTTAAAACTCGTCATACCATATTATTGTATACTTGATGATCTACGTTTATCGTATTTATACTATTTAAATATTTTACTTCTACATAATTATATGCTAGCTCTTTAGGCCAATCTGTTAGCTCCTTATTCTGTATATTATGTAATTTCATCCAATACTGAATAATAGGTCACAAATATTTGTTGTATTTTAGGATATTAGGTTTTAACTAACTTTATGTTTTATTGCTACAGGCAGGTAGACGTAACATGTAAACAAGTTTTAGGATCGTTTGTCTTTTTATACGGGATGATGGAAATAATTTCATATTTTGTTAGTTCTGAAGTGTGCGCTTACAAGTTTGGTGTGGTTATGCATAATCCCAGGGCGCACTTTTATATCGGTTTGGATAGACCTGAAACTCTGTATTATTCAATACAAACATTTTATAGTAGAACCATCTGACAACTAATATTTTATCGGTATCACGTGAATTGTAGCTACATCTGAAATATAATATTAAGAGGACGCCGGAGTGAGTCGAAATCTCCGATTTGACCCGTGTTCATTTCGCGCTATGTAGCACGGGGCGGATCGGTCGAAGGTACGTGGCTACGTGGACGCCGGGTCAGTCGAATTCTCCGATTTGACCTCTGTTCTGTCCATATTTTATTTTTCATTTCGCGCTTTGTACTAACTTTGTAGGCATAATGTAGATCGCTCGACGCCGACGGTGGGTCGCGGTTTCAGCTAGTATTCATTAGCACTATTGGCAGTTGTATTTGATTTTTACTTTCCAACGTAACCAATTATTATAAAGATTTCATATTTAAATAAATGAAATTTAATAAAACAATTTATTCATGTATGTATCGCACAGCTTTAGGAAACATTTTTCTATAGGAAAAGTGGCAGAGAGAAATTTCTCTAGTTATATACAGGGTGTCCCATCGGGAATCAACTCGATCCACTATAGCAAAAATTTCGAAAAATGAACAGTATGCTGGATGTTGATGGAACTTGACTAAAATATTTTCAATATGGTCGCACTTCCGGTTATACCGGAAGTCGGTGTCAACTTGCTTATTTTAAATGGATTATCCTTTATTACATTTTGGAATTTACGAAAGATTCCAGGCAGACTTTGTATATCATGTCCTATACCTAAGTTTAAGTGTATTTGACATATTTAAGGTCTTATGTCTTTGACGTTTGCAGACCTTAAAATAATAATTAATTTTTCCTATAAGAAAGCTTTTCATTTAATTTCAATTGAAAATATTATTAAAAGTAACCTGATTTAATAGATTTTATATAATATTTTGTGGTGTTCAAACAATAAGATTAAAAATGAAATTGAGAAAACTGCAAAAATCTACATTTTCAAATGAAAACTCCCAAATTTTCTAATTATTTCCTATTTAGCATTAAAATAACTGTTTTTCAAAGCCGTCATAGAAAACTAGTATAGTAACTGTAGTAAAAATTGGCAGCAAACTTGCCACATAACAATATTAAATTGACAATATTTCGAAAACTATACAAATATTCGGAATAGACAACCTTACACAAACTTATCTTTATTTTAATGCTAATAGAAAGTATTAATAAAATTTGGGGTTTTCAACCTAGCTCAGTCTCCAGTGCCGGATACGTTATAGTACTGTAGCATAGGAGAAGTTTGCAAAAATACAAAATTTCCACAAGAATACATAATATCGATAAAATAACCTATGTTTACTTATGCCTATATAGGATAATAATAAATGCACTCGCATAAGTACTTTCACGCGAACTAGCAAAAGTACTACACACACACAGTCGCATACCCGCAAGCATATAAAACGTTCGAAGTAACATATACGCATATATAAACACATACCGCGTGTTTCAGGAGGAACGTTCACCCCTATAACTTTTTTACTGTTTAAATTAAAGAAATAAAATTTGGTGGGTTTATGTAGTTTGACATAATTTTGCATATTATGACATGACGGGCTCCATTTTGGCACTTCAGGTTTAACCGGAAATGACCTCAACTTTGAATGTTTAAATGGTTCACCCTGTATATGTATTTTTGGCTATATCGATTCCACACCATTCGACCATTCCAAATGGAACGACACCCCATACGTCACTTTTTGAGACAAAATAATTTTTCTTTTTATTTTTCATCTAGATTAGTTACTATGAACTCCTAAAATGGTTTACTTCTAACCCAATTTCTTGATAAAAATGAAATTTTTAAATTCTATTGCGTTTTAAATTTTGTACACACTTTTTAAACTTTTAAGAAGGCTTTTTCCCGGAAAACTCAATTTTTTCAAATGGAAACATATTGACTCACTCGGGCAAAAAGATAGAGCACTTTTTTTCCAACAATTTGATATCACACACCTTTATGTCAAGTTAAGAAAGGAGAGATAATTTATTAAAAATACAATTCATGACAAGAAATACCACAAGAAGTGCAAACGGTTTCGCATTTATCTAGGTCCCCATGGCGCCATAATGCTAACAAACAAATGAACATAAATACAACTTTAAAATCCGCCATAATTTATTTGGCATACCTAGAAGTAAACCATTTTAGAGAGTTCACAGCAATCTAGATCAAAAAATAAAAATTATTTAGATGTCAAAAAGTGACGTATGGGCGTGGTTGAATTTGGAATGATGTTTTAAATCGATATAGCCAAAATTATATTGGGTATTCTATTTAAAAATCCAAAGTTGACGTCATTTCCGGTTAAACCGGCAGTGACAAAATTTAGTCCGACATGTCATAAAATGCAAATTAATATCACATACAACACAATACACTAGTTTTATTTCTGTAATTTAAAAAATAAAAAAGTTATAGAGGTGAGCGTTCCTGCTGAAACACCCGGTATACACACCCAAGTATAACAGGTACAATTCTAAAGATCAACTGACACTCTCTGTACCAATTCCTGTATCTAAATTAAGATGTATACACTGTAGCAGAGTCAAAAATTTTTTACAGGAAACTTTCAGTCCTTAGCATATAACTTACTAAAATAAACTATTTGCCTGTAGAAATGATTATAATTTGCGAAATATATGTAACCGCTTACATAGAAAGCAATTTTAAAATTTTTTTTTAGACTATAGCTGCAGTACTATAATTTGAATTTAAAAATTTATCGCCGGTCACGTGTCCCCAGTCAATAATTTCTTACCCTTTTATATTTCACGTCATTTTACTAAAGTTACTTTTATATACAGGGTCCGCAAACGAAGCGTGGACGGAAGATTAAATCGTTATCGAAGAACTTATCAACAATACTGAAACAGCTTGAGATATTGGATTAAAAGCGGCATGTTTTAAAAATATTTTACATTATACAGGGTGGCCCAAAAAAGTGTGACAGCATAAAGTTATATTTTTTTAAATGGGACACCCAGTATTTTATTGCATATTTAGGTTAGTATTACTATCGTTTATAAGTGCCTCAAATTTTATTTAATTTGATTTTGTAGTTTCGGAGAAATAAATTAAAAACTAAAAAAAAAGTTTTGCAGTCCTGAATAAAAAAATCAAAAAACAATCCAGAACTATTTTTTTAACCTCGGCATTGAGTGAAACTTATGACAAGAGGTCTAGAGATACTATGAATGTAATTGCGTTTATTTATTTTATACAGGGTGTTCATAATGAGCTTTCAAAAACCCCACATTTTAAAATAATTTTTCTCAAGTTTTTCAAATGGAACACCCTGTATATTATTTGGCTATTTGACGTAGAATTCATAGACAATTTTTTCTTGTAATACAAGCATATAAGTTATATCCAGCCGTTTTCGAAATAATTGTAAATATCATAAATTATGTTGTTTAAATAGATTTTTTATTGGGAAATTTTGTTATAGGCGACTAGACTAATAATTGTAAACTAAAGTAAATGTTCAAAATAGCTTCCTTTTTCTTAATTTAATGATTTTCCTCTACTGCGAACATAACTCTTAATTCATTAATATCGGGTTTATTGATTATCATCCTTTTTATGTACGCAGTGCTTCCTGTTGCTACAAATTTAAAACTTCTCGAAGATTTTTGGTCTTGGCTTCCTCTGAATATTTGGATATCTTTCAGCATACACTCGGCTCGCGAGGAGGCAATTTCTTGCACATTCACCCAGTATAAACATCATATTTACCATTTCTAAAGTTGTAAAATTCGGCATTTTGTGTAAGTTAGTACTTAATTTCGACGACTGAACAAATGTAAATAATTTTATTTGGCTGTCATAGTGACAATCTAAACAAATAGAAATCATGGCAACTCGATTAAGAATAAAAAATAATATTAAATAATAAAAGTAGCAAAAATGTGTGCTTTTAAAATTTATATCGAAATAACTAAAATACGGTAAACTTTAAGAGTAAAAGGAAGCTATTTTGAACTTTTACTTTAGGTTACAATTGTTACTCTAGTCAATTATAACAAAATTTCCCAATAAAAACTCTATTAAAACAACATAATTTATGATATTTACAATTATTTCGAAAACGGCTGGATATAACTTATATGCTTGTATTACAAAAAAAAATTGTCTATGAATTCTACTTCAAATAGCAAAATAATATACAGGGTGTTCCATTTGAAAAACTTGAGAAAAATTATTTTAAAATGTGGGGTTTTTGAAAACTTATCATGAACACCCTGTATAAAATAAATAAACGCAATTACATTCATAGTATCTCTAGACCTCCTGTCATAAGTTTGACTTAATGCCGAGGTTAAAAAAATAGTTCTGGATGTTTTTTTTGAATTTTTTATTCAGGACTGCAAAACTTTTTTTTTTAGTTTTTAATTTATTTCTCCGAAACTACAAAACCAAATTAGATAAAATTTGAGGAACTTATAAACGATAGAAATACGAACCTAAATATGCAATAATATACAGGGTGTCCCATTTAAAAAAATATAACTTTATGCTGTCACACTTTTTTGGGCCGCCCTGTATAATGTAAAATATTTTTAAAACATGCCGCTTTTAATCCAATATCTCAAGCTGTTTCAGTATTGTTGATAAGTTCTTTGATAACGATTTAATCGTCCGTCCACGCTTCGTTTGCGGACCCTGTATAAATAATTTACACTCCTACTACAATTTGTATTGAAAAAATAATGTTCAAAGATCAACAGTTTAGTTTCTCTAACGCAATTATTAACCAGAAATTCCGTCCCTGCAGCTGCATGTATCGCCGGTCACGGCAGAAATTTCTTATAAATGAAGCCACTAGAGGTCGGCCTAATAGTTTTACAAATATGACGGTATGTGTTTGAATTTGTGTAAAGTGTGCTCCTGTTTAGGTAAGTTCCTTATTATGTTTATTTAGGTATAAATTCGAACATTGAATAATTTTTATCAGGCGTATGTTTTTATGTTGTATCGCCGGTCACAGGGTTAACTCAGACCTAGTAGTCTTAATTAAGGGAAAATTACTACACGAAGGCATTCTCTTGAGTACAGACACTCATTTCAGTCTAACAAAGTTTAAGAAATATAGCTTGTATTAGCTGTTATCCACGAATTTATGCATTTTTGTATCGCTGGTCACAGTAACACCGGTCACGCATGAAAATTAATGCGACGGTTTGTTATCCGAAGCTATATACAATATTTTTTTATTAACCATTTATAAACCATTAAGGAAAGATATATTTTGATGTGCAAGTTTCCTTTACACCGTAGGTAGATTAAAAATATGACTAATTTTCTGAGTATTTTAATATTCTATAAGGAACATTCCAAATCTTTAAGCCAATATAAGACAGGGCTGTTATAAATAATAGGAAGATTGTTATAGTGACAAATTAAAATAACTCAGTTCCAAATATGGGCGTTATATGATTCAGAAGAGTAAATTAGCCATGTGACGGGCGTTAAATTATTAAAAATTCGATGCTAAATACAAAAATAGACCCAATATCTTTGTGACGATGATCTTTTGCGAGGACATATATAATTCCTCTAATTAGATACTATAAGAAACCTATTAAAAATTTTACAGGTTTTTTGAGATGATTTATTTTTAAATTCCGATTTACTGAAAGTTGCCTGTAAACAAATTTTGACCCAACAGCAAAAGAATATGAAACTACTAAATATCGGACGACCGCACCACAGACACAGAAAATCAAGGTCCGAAAATTCGTCCTCAGCGAAAGGGTTACTATTTCTATAGGCAATGTAAAAAATTGAAAAGTAAGGAAGAATACCTACTAATAATCACAACAACAAATCTAAAGTTATATAACAAAAGAAAAAATAGTAAATATTATTTTTTGACAAGCCGCCCTTTGGTTTTGTGTATACAATATTCTGGGATCGTAAAGTACTCGATAGGACCTTAAAAATGATGTATCGCAAGACCTCACTTCCTATTCAATTTTTCTTGTCAAGATGTCGCTCCGCGGCCATTTTGGATTTGAGCACCATAAAATATTCAAGAAAGAGTAGCTCTCTGATTCCTACTACACTATGTCAAGTTGTATTTATTTTCCTAAGACGGTAAATGAAATTAAGGATAATAAAAAATACCAACTATGCAATTTTTAAAACGCCGCCATTTTGTTTTCGGGTATACAGAAGTAATTTTCTGAGATCGTAAAGTACTCGATAGTATCTTCAAAATGATGTATCGCAAGACCCCCTTCCTATTTAAATTTCTTCCCGAAAATGGCGCCCATCAGCCATTTTGACAGTCTGTCATTATTCCTTCAAAAAGAAGTTTACATTCCCCTATAAACCACTCCCAAATTTTGTAAAAAAAAATTAACGGCTCAAAAGTTATTAAGCCGTTTCCAAACTATATACACACACAGTATAATAATATGTTAATATGTAAGTAAGTGTCTTTAGATCTAAAAGTTAAAAGTAGAACTAATAGTAACGTCTTCTAAAATTAATACACATATTATGTGGTTGGCACTGACAATACAAAAAAACACATACGATTTAGCCCTATTTACTAACCTAGATATTTTTCTCAGTGTAGCAAAATCCTACCATGATAGCTTATTTCACGTCTACCGACAAACGTTGTTAATCATCCTATAAATTTGCGCATTGTACGCCCTTATGAACATAATATATGAAAAATATCGTTCGTTAATCAATCGTTAACAATTATATTAGTATTTTTTTATATTGAGAAACTACATAATTATTTTTATACCCCAGAATAAAAGTCTATCAAGTCCAATGGTTTACCACTAAACTATAGTTTTATTCTACGGCACAGATTTTTTTTTCATATTCTTGTAAAATTAAGTTGTTCACACCAACGCGGTCAAGCGCTGATCCAGGGGGGGGGGGGGGGGGTGTTTATGGGGGTCATCATCAATATAACACGAAAAATACCATATATACCGGTTTGACTAACGCGCCAAGGTAATACTTTTCGTAATTTTTCTATGCATGGCCCCCCCAAAACGAAATTTGACATAACTTTTCCTTTCTTTCGCAATGCATAATAAATAATTATATCTTTCTTTGCCGTTCGAACAATAAATTCAAGCGTCGAGCCCGCCCGGGATCGGTACGCCGACAGAAACGAAGATAATCGGAAGAAAGGGACCGCACGTGATCTGGGTCTATATTTCAATTTTCTACGCTGAAAAACGTAGTTTTCGTCTCCTATGAAAATGATACATTTTTTTAAAAAAATTGTTTAACGAAAGATGTCTAAATTTTGTTAACAACTCGAGGAAAGTCCATCATTTTTTTCTATATGGACCAGTAAAAAAAAAAAAATCTAAAAATTTTCCGAAAAAAAAAAATATAGACTTTCCGCGAGTAACAGTTCTATTACAAAGGTTTTTTTCCTTAGACATTTTTTTCCTAAAACAGGAATAAACGATTGGGAAGAAAACTCGTTTACAGGTACTCCGGAATCCTGTTAAATGCGCATGAGAAAACAATAAGTTTGCACTACTAAGCTGTGTTAATCTGGTCCGGAAGATATTTCTAAGTACAAGGAGTTATTAAATTCATGTTGTTTTTTACTATGATAACAAAAATTTACATTTCATTAAACAGTTGTGAAATGTAAAGAAATCGACAAAATAACTGAAATATTAATTATTATCTATGGTTTTAAATACATCAAGCATTGATACTTCGATTGACTTTGTCTAATACTTTAACATACAAATAAATACACAGCTAAATAACGTTACTGGTTAAATGCATCAAAATAATAATAAAATATTAAAAATACCAACCATTGTTGGCATTCTCTTGATATTTAAGTACATCATGGACTCCATCGAGCGTCGTTAAAAATTCCTTAAGGTCACCTCCCAGGCATCTAAAGGCTCGTTCCATTCGGTCCGTACAGCTCATGCTTATTAACTCTTGACCCAGTAAGTCGAAGAATTCGGCCTCGTTTATCTCTGTGAAAGAAATTGAACGAAATCTCTTTAAATAGTGAACAAACTACAAAATGTATTGTCTGGAATACGTGAAGGGCAAGAGCTTAGAAACAAAACGGTTATAAGTGATATAAAATGATGCCGTAACAGCTTTATTAAAAAACTATGCATTTTAACTACAACAACCATGTTTACGAACATTTCCATATTTTATTTCTCTTATCGTTGTGTTCTGAAATAAAAGTTCAAGGTATTCTTTCTTAGCAAGTTTTAGAATTTTTTACCGCTCTGATTCCTTTAGAAACCGCACACGCACAGTTTAGAACCGTCAGAAAAATTCTTTACAACTTATTAATTATTTACAATTAATTGATGAATTGAAGTATTTCAAGATTTTGCTGGAAATAATTTATTTTATAAAATATCCACACATGAATATTTGATAATTTGCTGGATTTTCTCCAATCTTCTACTAGAAATTTAATATCTCTAGTTGTACTAATCGAATTATTATCGGTCTTTTTTATTTAACACTTTGTTATGTTAGCTTTCCAAGTGTATTAAAAAAGAAGAACCCATTTTACGAAAAAGTGCAACCTCAGTAGTATAACAGGCGGGGTTCTGGGTACATTGGTGCTTCGGATGGACACATGCCATCAGCATCGTGAAATTTTCGACTTCTTAGGCGAAGAAGTGCTGAAAATTCTGAAAAATTTGCAAGAAGTGCTGAAATCCATCAAAGAAGTAGTTTCTTTGGTGTGCAGAGGTGATCGTCAATGACGTCACATCACCAGTGGCTGTTGAATCCATCCGCATCTCTTAGGAGGACGGCTTCTTCGCCGAAGAAGTGACGTCATTCTACAAGAAATATTTGTGACCAGTGGCTGTTAACCAAAAAGGTGTTATAGGGTATATGCGTATTCTTAGATGGATGGCCATCATCGGCAAAGAAGTGACGTAATCTACAAGAAGTAGTTCTTAGGTGAAGAAGTAATATCGATTAGATCGGTAGTTATTGAATATTTTCGATCGCAGGTCACCCAGCGCGCAAAGAGCGAAACGTGTGACGTGATGAGGCGTGAGAGAACTACGCTTTCGAACGACGCAATGGATGAAAATATTAATGATTTACACTGCACCGAACTCGATTATAGACGCCTCGATCCGTCGCGCCGTTGAATTCCCCGCGCTCTGCGTAACTTGCGGTCGAGAAGATTTAATAACTACCGATTTAATAGTGGTACTACTTGTTCGTAAAATGGGTTTCGCAAATAAGAGGATAAAGAACAAAACGGTATTTTTTAAATTAATATAAGTTAAAACAATTTAAATAATTAAATTGTTATTATTTTGAATTTGTTTACAATGACAATTTTTTTAAATACTTCGAAAGCTGATATAAAAATAAAAAACACCGACATTGATACGGCCAGTACAACTGGAGATATTAAATTTCAAGTATGAGGGGAAAATACAGCAAGAATTCAAAAATATGTTGATATTTTGTAAAATAATTTTTTTCAGCAAAATTCTGAAATAACATTTAACACCTGTCAAATTGAAAATCTTTGCTATTGGTCGTATCGCGATGCGGTTTCCACCACCGGATTCGGCAGGTTGAAAAAGTGGCAACAAAATTTTCATACCTGTCATTTGTCAAAAGGCTGTATAAATGAAGATATCGAAACTGAAAAAAAGGTGGGGAACGATTAGGGGCAAGGACGAGCGTAAATAATATTATAAAAATTTGGCACTTGAAAGCTGTCAAATATGACAGAAGTCACAAAAGCTATAAATAATAATATTTGACCGGAAAAGGTGTCACTGATCAACAGGGAGCGGGGAAACGGTGCTTTTGAAATTTTGAAAATTGTGACATTTGACACCTGTCAAATTAAAATATTTTGCTATCAGTCATATCGCGATGCGGCTTTCACCATTAGATGCGGCAGGTTGAGAAAATAGGAAAAAGAAAACCAGTCATCTGTCAAAGAATTACAGCTGTAGAGGCCATTATGTTTCATTAAATCCTTATTTTACCCATTTAATCGAGTGATCAAACTGCACAATACCAATATATAGTGAAATAGGTTGTAGTTTCATGAGATCTACAATATTGGTAACTAACAAGGGGTGAACTAAAAATTTTAGTTCACTCCTTGTTAGTTACCAAACAGGTCTCTTGGAGGAAATAGACTTTTTCTTGGGTTTTACAATATTGGTTCCTATAAATTTTTTTGTATCTCTATAATAGTTCCTTAGTGTTGGAGGGTTAGGATATGATCAGTTTTGTGGCTTTTTTTTATATATTATTGTAAATATTTAGGAAAAAACAGTTAACCTTGAAGGCGGTTTGAAACAACGGATGCAGAATGAAATACTCCATAAAAAAGCTTATATACAAATTTTCCATAATGATTCATCTTTTTTTTATGATCAAACACAAGCACTATAGGAAAAATCCTTTAGGGCACTCTGGGAGTGCTGCGTGTGCGCAAAACGCGATTCAAGTTGGTTTTGAATCGTTGGAGGTTATATTCGTTGGGAAAAACGACCTCGGGAAGGTCGTTCAATAAGGATGAAGTCCTCCAGATGAAAATATTCTTAAATAGTGAAGTTCGAGGAGTACTAAGCTCAACCACATATGGATGGGCGGCAGTGGTTCGTCGTGTATTTCTGATATTCGCCGCTCTGGACGGAATTAAGAGGGCAAGGTCAGCCGAGCACTTTCCATGAAAATATCTGTAAAAGATAGTCAAATTCCCAACTTGTCTCCGATGTTCTAGGCTGTCGAGATTCTTCGCCAGCTCGTTGTCTCCAATCAGACGAATGGCCCTCCTTTCGATGGAATCCAGTAGCCGAAGAGTATGTTTGGGTGCAGAGCTCCAGACATGAGAGCAGTACTCTAGTGAGCTTTGCATAGTGTCAAAAGTTGTTGAGGTGTGTACAACTTTCTGGTTCGGAAGAGTACACCAAGTTTTCTGAGAAGTTATCTTGGCGATTGCCACAACGTGGTTATGCCAAGACATATTTTCTCCCAGATTGACGTCCAGCAAATTAATAGATGAAGCCAGAGGGATTGCGTGTCCGTCCATGACTATATACGGTTGTTCAGATTTCATATTTTGATTTGTATTCATTTTAACCCCGTATGCTCGGGTTGACCAGTTGTTGTCAATGTCGAATGACACGTCAAGGAGACAATTCTTTTTCCCTTAAAAAATACCAAATAGAAAAGAAAATA
This sequence comes from Barypeithes pellucidus, assembly GCA_963991005.1. Lineage (NCBI taxonomy): Eukaryota > Metazoa > Arthropoda > Insecta > Coleoptera > Curculionidae > Barypeithes > Barypeithes pellucidus. Next base: position 45,436,644 of record OZ022560.1, read on the forward strand.
TTAATGAGTTTTAGGCATGTTCTGAAGGGAAATATAGTATTAATGTTTAGAATTGCTGTTTGTAAACCAAATTGTTGAGTAATCAAAGAAAATAAAATCCAAGGAAAAGTGCGAAAATGGTCTTTCAGGTCTTCCCACTTGGCCGATGTGTAAGGCCATATCTTGCGAGGTTTATGAGGTTATTCAGAATTAATTGGTAGTTCTCTTAGAGTTGAAATAAGTTTGTGATCGGATGATCCTAACGGAGGATGTACGGTGACTGTATATAGATCTGGATTTGATGTCAAGCAAAGATCTAAAAGACTAGCAAAATCTCCAGCTCGGTCTGAAATCCTCGTTGGTTCTTCTACGAGTTCAGTTAGACCAGAACTGATCGCAAAGGATTCTACCTCGCGGCCTTGCTCATCGTCTGTATTTGAATATTTAAGCGTGTGGACGTTAAAGTCGCCAAAGATAGCAATCTCGGCATTTGGATGGTTGGTTTGCAAGAAGTCGATTGTATTGGCTAGTGATGAGAAAAGGGCTCTGTAATGGGTATCACTTGGAGGATGGTAAAGGCAGCAGATAAACTTGACGATTTTCTGCGTTGATATTTTAAACCATATTTCATCAAAATCTTTCGGTTTAATTGTAAGTTCTCGTTGGCAGCAGAGATCATCTCGAATAAAAAGACATACCCCGAAGTTGCGTCGAAATCGAAAATGAAAATCGTATCCAGGGTATAAATAGCTGACGGTGCGATGGCCTCAAATCAATACCTCGTAAGTCCGGAATTCATCATTTTTGGATTTTGACTCCTTTACTTTCGTTAGAACTTAAGGCGCCATCTATTGAACGGTGAAGCATTTTTACATAAATACGTTACCAAAGAAATGGCGCGAAATCAATACCATGTAAATCAAAGTCGATAAATGTCAAGTAAATACCTCGTAAATCAGCATATTTCAATACTTCAGAGTTGTGAATTAGGTGTGTGTTGCGTTTAAATTGATTATAGCTAGAATTTGTAATTAATTTTGTGTTTGGATGTTTTTAAAAGAGAAGTAAGTAGTTTATAATTATTTTTTGGATCAAAACATTGGTTATAGCTTATTTATATTGCTCTAGAGTCGTGTTTTCGTTGAATATTGAGTTACGAGTTATTGGATTTTTATCTGAAATTGACTTACAAGGTATCGTTTTTTTTTAGGTGTGAAAAATAGTGATTTAAAAATGAACTCACGTACGAAAAGAATTTTAAATCTGTGCAATGTAGAAGAACGAAGCCCAAAGAGATCCGCTAAACATATAAGTGAATGCTTAGATATCACGACGAATGAACATCAAAATAATGATTCCCTATTCAATATAATGGACCTGCCAGTGGATATCGCAATTAATGAGAGTTTCTTGGAAATCATGGACCCCGAAACTGCAAACTCAAGCGCTCAGATTTCAAAATATATTTGTACTACTCCGACAGAACTTGAAGATAAGATGCTGGATAGTAATCGAAAGGATAATAATATAGTCGACAACAATTTGGAAGAAAACCCGGATGTTCATACCACGATTATGACTTTAGAGCAAGAACCCATGGAGTTGGTAGACAGTAATAATAGGGCAAATTATATAGGTTCAGATACTGACAGTGATTACCATCCTACTGAAAATGAGAATGAATCTGATAATGAAGGCTTATCTGACCAGTATGCCATACAAGTAATTCGGCCCAATGAAGATAATATTATTGCTCACGATGATACGACTAATAGAGCAGTAAAGCGGGTCATTGGTATCAATACCAAAATTATTAATCAAGAACTAAGGGAAAAAGGCAAAAAATACCTGGGATATCGAAGACCAGCAAATCAGAGAAATACTTTCCATGATACACAGAGAAAGGAGCGCAAATTGGGAACAACATGTAACTCGACGTTTTGTGCTAAATCTAAAAAAAGAAAATGCAATTATTTGTCTGAAAATGTAAGGCAAGAGATATTTTCAAAATTTTGGGACAGCTTTACTTGGGATCAAAGAAAAACATTTGTGTGCAATACGGTTACCAAAGAAAGTCCAAAACAACGCAAAACAGAAAATAACGAATCACGACGTAGTGGAACACTCAGATATACTCTGAAAGCTGATAAAGAAAACATCCCCGTCTGCAAGAAAATGTTTTTATCCACACTTGGTCTTCATGAATGGCAAGTACATAATTGGGTTGACCACAGTAAATATGGAATAAATAATGAAGCTAAAAAAAAATCAGAAGGAATCTCAAGGTCTTTTCGGGTTCCCAATGAATTCATGAACACATTTATAGACAACCTGAATAAATTGCCTTCACACCATTGTAGAAAAGATACTAATAAAATGTATTTAGAGCAATCATTTATGACAATTACCGAGCTTTACAATGTGTATGTAAATGCCGCGAAGGAATCAAACCAAACTGCAATGAGCCAAAATTCCCTGACCAAATTGCTAAAAAAGAAGAATATATCACTCTATAAGCCAAAGAAAGATGAATGTGATACTTGTTGCCAATACAACGAAACAAATATTACCGAAGAAGAGTGGCAGAAACACCAAGACCAGAAAGATACAGCTAGAGCGGAAAAGGTAAACGACAAGGAAGAAAGTTTGAGAGGAGTCCAGCATGTTGTGACCATGGATCTGCAGGCCGTAAAAGTGTGTCCCTCAATAATGGCAAGTGCTGTGTATTTCAAAACAAAGCTCTGTGTTCATAACTTTACGGTCTACAATCTTGCAACGAGACAGTGTACATGCTACTGGTTTGACGAGACCCAAGCTGACTTACAAGCATCCACATTTGCATCATTTGTTGTGGACTACATAAGAAGACATTTAAGTGATGGAAAACCCATTATAATTTACTCAGATGGTTGCACATACCAAAACCGGAATTGTGTCATGTCAAATGCTCTTTTTAATTTATCACAGGAACTTAACATTATCATTGAACAGAAATATCTCGTCAAAGGTCATACGCAGATGGAATGCGATAGTGTACATGCGACCATAGAAAGAAAACTACGCAATAAAAAATTTTATCTTCCTAGTGATTATGCCCGAATATCAGAAGAAGCAAGAAGATCAGAACCCGTAATGCCTGAAGACTGTTGGATATTTTATAATAGTTTGCCACATTATGAATAATTTTATTGTTTTACTACATTTTTTCTAAGTATAAGTATAAAAATATAATAGGTATAGAAATTTTGTATAGTTGTATGGATATTAAAATTTTAAATTAATAAACTAACATGTTGTACAATAACTCGTAACTCCCATATTTTTTATGTCCAATACCTCTCAAGTCAAATTGAGCAAAATATCAGCAACTTTTTCTGAACATCCCATTTTAGACCTTCGTATAGGACATAGACGTTATTCATTTAGCTGTTTTCCTCTGTAAATTTATCATTTTCAGTATAACTACGAAGTTTTTGGTCTCTCCTGAAAAATTACAGTTTCTGACTTACGTGGTATTGATTTGAGGCCATCGCGGTGTTTGTTGACGACCTGATCTTTGTCTCGGTCAGTGCGAGCCTCTGAGGCTTGGAAGATTGTAAGTGCTGGTGGACTGAATTGATGTTCGTGTTAAGCCCTCTAATATTGGTGAAATCAATTTTGAAGTTGCTAATTCTGGGTTGGTTAGCAACTGCAGGTGCAACACAATTTCGTCGTTGAATGTTGTTAGAGGAACCCAGTAAATTGTCGGAAATGGTTGTTGATTGATGACCTTCGCCTGATGGGGCCCCAAGACCAGCCCCCACCCGGAAATCCGAATGGGGGGCGAGTTTACCTCGGGAGTATTTTTGGCCATCATGTTATTTTTGAGGGCGTCCCACCCTGGTAACCGAAAATATCGGCACAGCGACGAAACGTCAACTCAATGAGCAAACGTTAACTCAAGAGCAAACTTCACGCTGCCTAAACCGATGCAATGGTATCTCACCGTGCGATGCCGGGTGGGCCAACATCTTCCATTTGCGGAGGTAATTGACTTAATACTGAACTATTCCGGATTTTAGTAGAATTTTTAAAAATTCATAAAAATTCTATTTTTAATATTTCATCAGAAATTTTTGCATATTTCCTAATATTTCGTATATAAGTAAAAAAAAAATTGACATTTTGACAAAATTTAATTGTACTAATTGTTTTAAAAAGAATTTCGAACGATTCTAAAATGTCAAGCTTAAAAAGTGTGCGGTTTGTAAGAGAATGACAATATTGTAAGTTTTTATAAAATAATAATGTTATTGTTATAGGAAACAGAACATTTTAAAAACAATAATTTTCCTTATGAAGTTAAAAATAAAGAAGAACCTAATACAAACACTTCATATGGAATTTTTTTAACAGACCAAATAGGAAGTTCTTCCTATCTACTATTATATTATGAGGATTTAATAATTTACCTCTGTCCCACTGCAGTATGTCGTAAACATCCTCCAGATAGGCATAATGTTGACAGTTGGATACATTCTCAGGCAGCTTTTTTCTAAAACAGAAGAAAATATTAACGTAAAAGTCAGAAAAGCCAAGGAAATAAAGACAATATATTGTATTGTTCCATTTTCTTGAACGGAAAAAAATATACAGAATGGTCAAGCTAACTTTTGTAAAAATGTGCGATATTGATTCACCAGGGAGAAGAATTTATTTTCTTATATTTGAAGATTTTTTGTAATAAAACATAACATAAAAAACAATACTATTTGAGATGAAAAAGCCATTTTTAAAACAACAGTTACAGAAAGTTTACACAGGTGGAGTAAGAAGCAATGGTATAACATTTTTTTTATCAAAAATGTAATTTTTTATCAAAAATATTATCAAGACTATTGGGTCAATAAATTCAATTTTGAATAATATATGAAATGTAAAATATTTCTCGTAATGGGTGGTAAGGAATGTAGTAACGTGTTAGTTAAATAATTAAAAATGCACTCTCGCTATTATTAAGATAAAAAAATCACTTTTGTGTATAGATTAATGAAGAAAAATTAAAGGAGGGGGTAAAAGTGGAATTATATTTTTATCATAAATGTTAAGAGCTTATTTTTAGGATAAAGAAATCTTTTGTATTACATCATATATATTAAAAGATAACGGGAGGAGGTAAGAGGCCAAATTGATGAGATATTTTAGAAAATCTTTTTTATTGTTTCACGGATTTACAAATCAAATTTATAATTGATTTCACATATAATATTTTTGTATTTACTTAAAATTGATTTTTTTTACCTTAAAACAACTAACGAAGGATTATCTTACACTTTCTTTTGCAAAGTAATGTTCTTATTTATAACTAACATCCTTTACTAACTTTCGGATTTATTTTATTATAACTTGCAAACTGGCAATACCAGGTGATGATGATAATGAATATAATAGACGAATTAAAAATATATTTCAAACAATGGTTAAGACTACTTTAACACTTAATATTTTTGAGAAAAATTATTATTTCATTAACTCTTACTATAATAATTTTTTAAGATTTATTATTTAAAATAGGTTTCCTGATTCTAATAACGCTGCAACCAGGAAACTAACAAATACTATCCGGCCCAAATCTATATTTTGTCGAAATCGATGTTTGAATGCATTTTAAATACATAATTGTTTAATTTATCTTTAAGAATGTATGTAGCGATCATTCTAAAGCCAATACGTAACTAATATTGGTATTTTTTCTACAAAGTTTTAGACGGCATTTTTATTGTAAATGTTAAATAATCCGTAAGAATAAGAAAATAGACAATATAAACTTGCGGATATCAACCATTTTCCGTCTCCCTAACAACTTGTTCGAGAATAAATAAAGAAATTTGCCAATATTAGCATATATTCGTATGTATTTTCTTCCAAATCCGTAAAAGTAAACATTTTTGCATGTAATAAGAAAGGCGACATTTTGTTGTTGACAAGAGATAAATTCTGATGTTTGCCGATTTAATTTTATGTTTTGTCAAATGACGCATGAATGTTAACGTGGTGTAATACAAGCACTATCATATCATTATATGAGCATTGAAGCATACATTGAATATATAAAAGTTTATATAGTTTCCGCGTACTTCATAATAGTTGACCGAAAATACGACTTTATACAAGACATATACTTGCATGATGACAAATAGTATGTTATATACCTAGGAGGAAAAGCTGAATATTCCCGGACAACAGTAAAAAATACCAGTCGAGGAGCAAGCCGATACTAGAGCAATACAGAGTTCGTGAATTTGTCTTTTCCTACGAGGAATACATATTATTTTTCCAAAAATTGAAAATTATTCAGAGGAGATACATTTTTACAATCAATTTGTGAAAATTTCGAAATGGGCATAATTAATTTTATTCGCAAATAAAGGATACCATATAACTATGGACTACAGTAGTACAGTATTTGCGAATAAAATTAATATTGTTCATTTCAAAATTTAACAAGTCGATTCTAATAATGTATGTCCTTTAAATAATATTATATAGTAATAGCACATTAACGCTACAGTACCTATGAAAGCAAAGTACTTAATATTGAATTGTCAAAATTAACGCATGATAAGTTTATTTTTAGCGTCTGTAAAGGAATAATATTTTTATCCGATTATGTCAAAAATGACGCTTTAAGGCTAATTTATAAATTTGACGGTCGCCGTTGCCGTTTTGCCGTATCCGTCCACCGTTCGTAGATGCAAAATTCGATCATTTATAAACTTCACGTTGGCGATAATAAAATAACTTGTTTTCTCCGCTTTCCTATATTTTTATGTAATCATACTAATTTTAGTGTTTATGCTATCTGAATGATACTAGCCACACTTATCAACAGTACACTTTAAAATAGTTAATGAGATGGTATAAAGTAAAATAATAGTTACTAAATATCACGTGACAGGCAGACACGATTTTGATTGGCGCTGTAAACTTGCTACGAACGGCCACCGGAAAAAGATAAAATTGGTTTATGTTGACCCTCATACGGCCAATGCCAAATATAAATGGTGTTATGCATTTCAATGGTTTTAATTTATAACGACCACAGTCAAACGGCACCGGTACACGGACGTCAAATTAATAAATTAGGCGTTAATAGATTAGATATGGTTGGTGCTGGTGGTTGGGCAAAATTTTTTGTCCCAGGCAAAAAAAAATTTTCGGCGCTAGTGTTTAATTATTTATTGTATCCATTGATACGCATATTACAGGTTGTTAATAATGTTAACTGGCAAACATTAAGAGAGAGACAAATTACCGCGCAAGATAAAGTTTTAATTGGTTTACTTTATTTTTACATTATTTTATAACTGTCAATCAGATCAAAAACACAATCGGATAAAAAAATAACATATGTCGTAAGGACGAAAAATATTTTTCGGACTATGTTTCCGAAACACTATATTTTTCGCCCTTATAACATAACATACTATTCTCTACTCTTACTTGTATATTTTCTGTTCCTTTCACAATCTAAAGATTTGATATGACGGCTATTTCAGTTAACTGAATTGATATAATTTCCAATACAACCTAGTTCGGATATGAAACTGACCAATCACAGCTAGAGTTATGTACCCAAGTAACTATTCATTTTAAATGTTAACTGATAGTACATAATCCTGCAAGCGAATTATTGTTAGTTCATAAGCTATTAAGTAGAATTTAGAAACATATAGTTCTATTGGCTCAGTAGTATAACTCTCTAATAAGAGCCTTGGTTCAAACCCCAATGAAATCGATTTATGAAAGTAATTTTTGTGTGTAAATAAAGGTTAAAATCATTCCTTCGGCGTCGTGTTCAGCTTACATTATCGTGCGGTATGGACATCATATACACTCTTGTTGTACAAACTACTAATTCCGTACAGTATAATAATAACATTTCCTTACAGTTATTTTCCGTTGCCTTCTTCAAAAATATTATGAAGAATATCATCGATTTTCCAGTTCCACTTTATTAGAACATTTAAGATTTTATTTTACAAAATCCACATGTTTCGCTAGATTATCAAGAATGACTTTATTTGAATTATTTTATCTTTTAGTTATTGCCAAAAACGACTAAGGGTAGGAGGTATGGAGGTTTTGCAACATTAAATAAAATAAGTTTAACAATGGTCATTTATTAAGGTCTAATTGACAATTTAGCAGATGGTCAGTATCTTTTAGTTTATTTACTTCAGGGATTAAAGAAATTTAATTTATTTCCTTTGTTCTCAGTATGCGAGATTTAAAAATTATTATTAAAATTATGGTTCAATCCTATTAAATGATTTGCATAATGTGAGCCGCTATTGATTACTGAAAGTTGATCTGTATTCTTTAATCCTTTTTCAGAAGCTTCTGCCTGACTGGCCTATGTATGTTTTTGGACAGTCGTTGCAAGTTAGCTTATATATACTGGATTTATTACATTTATTTATTTTTGTTTTATTGTCTCTAAATGCTTATCTAATATGACAATTTTTGAGAAAATTAGCTATCTAATCTCTCTTATTACTAACTTGTCCGACATAAGTAACTAGGCTGTATATTATTTCTTCTTTAAATACAGGATATACCATATTAATCGCTTTTTGTATAGTTTTTGGTTTAATATTTTATCGATGATTTGGATCTTGTAGTTGTTATTAAATGCAATTTTAATTTAACGGTGATTAATCTACGGATTATACTGTGGAAAGCTGCTTGTATTGTATAGGGTGGCAAGATGTAATGTGTATGGTTGTATCTATGTGGGTAGGCTTATAAAAGATTCAAAAAATATTTTTATTATTTTCTTTTGATATTGTAAGATGGAGGAAATTAATTTTATTTGATTCGGTCTCTCTAGTATATTTTATTTACATGGCAAGGAAAACACAATTTTAATTTAACGGTGATTAATCTATGGATTATACTGTGGAAAGCTGCTTGTGTTATATAGGGTGGCAAGATGTAATGTGTAATGTGTATGGTTGTATCTATGTGGGTAGGCTTATAAAAGATTCAAAAAATATTTTTATTATTTTCTTTTGATATTGTAAGATAGAGGAAATTAATTTTATTTGATTCGGTCTCTCTATTAAATTTTATTTACATGGCAAGGAAAACACAACACACAGCTTAGTTACTTATGTTCGACAAGTTAGTAATAACTTAGCTAATTTTCTCAAAAAATTGTCACATTAAGGCGGCATTTAGAACAAATAATTTCACAGGCAAATAGATAAAAAACTATAAAGCAAAAATACACAAAAATAATAAATCCAGTGTGTTGTACAAGCTAACTTGAAACGACTTTCCAAAAACATACATAGGCCAGTCAGGCAAAAGCTTCTCAAGGAAAATTAAAGAATACAAATTAAGTTCTATTAATCAAAAAACGACATTATGCAAATCATTTAATATAATTAAACCATAATTTTAATACAAATTATCAATACTGTGAACAAAGGAAATAAATTAAATTGGTTGGAATCCCTGGAAGTAAATAAACTAAACATCTGCTAAATTTTCAATTAGACTTTAATAAATTACAATTGTTAAACCCCATATCTCCTACCCATAGTCGTTCTTGTCAATATCTAAAAAAGAAAATTAGTTAGCTAAAGTGTAGCAAAACATGTCGATTTTGTAAAATAAAATTTGAAATGTTTTAATAAAATTAAATTGTGCACAAAATTTGTGCTTGTTTTACCGTCAAATTATAGGAGTATTTGAAATTTTTAAAATCAAATTTAATAACTTAAACTTAACTAATTGTCATACAATTCTGAATCATTTAAACAGCTTATTACATTATTTATCCTAAGTATTTCGTAGAAGTTGCTAATAACATACATGTTATGTAGATACACAGAAGAAGAAGGAAATATTATATATGAGTATAGGAGAATATTATTCCCTCCTTACAAGATTATTATTATGGGCTTTTTTAAATACAATATAATTTGAAATTGGAATTGGGATTTTTAAATATTAGGCGAGGAAACTTCGAACTTTGAGTTTACAAGTGACTTTTGCTAACTTTGACAGTATTTTAACTATTTTGTAAACGGAATCAGCTATCACTATCTTTATGTTTAGATCTTTATTTAATTAATTTTTTTATAAAAACATTTTATATCGGTCGGGTGCTCTGCCTTATTGCCTCCTTTGAAAAACTCGGATATATCTGAATTGTCTACGTATAAAACCTGAAATGAAAAATTATCTTCAAACCCT